>MNCI01032500.1:0-12765 GCA_015680685.1 Gnetum montanum | reverse complement strand
TAGGTATGTTAGTGCTCAAATAAGGATTTGTACACTTCTCAACTCCTATTGTGGGCACTCAAAAAATATCGTAGCTCTCAAAAGAACAAACTATAAGAGCTTTACTATGTTAATAATGAACAAGTGTCTTAAATGAGATAGGTGCATGCATTTATATAGAAAATACTAGATACTTTATCCATGCATATTCATTGACTCATCAAATCATGCATCGACAAGTGCATGTCAATGGGTATGTGTCAATGGGATTGCATCAATGCATTCGCATCAATACAATCCAAGTAATGATGACTCATCATATCCTCATGACTAACTTAAAAACTCATCCTTGAGTGAGCTAAAGGAGGAACAAGCTTTTTATAAAAATTTTGAAGGTATCAAATTATTGAATAGATAATTGATTAACTTCAACTAAGTTAAATTGAAGTTAAGTGTTGAAGTGTATGGATTTACAAATTTTACAAAAATTCATGTTCAGAAAAAAAAATCAAACACTATTTCAAAAGTGATAACGAAGCCCATTTGGTAGTTGAAGAGGAGAAGCAAAGTAAATGGTCCTACACCTCTGGTGCATGTAGCAGTTATGGCTATCTTGTTGCAAGTGCAACTATTGGTAAAAGAGAAAGGGCATTAAGAAATTATTTCATCTTCTCCTTCTGGGTTAGTACAAGAACATCCCATGGATTGAGCATTACAAGGAACAACTCCTTCATATTAACAAACTAGGTAGTGAATTGCTTGCATTTGATGTTGAACACTCTAATAGTGTTTTTTAGCTCCTAGTAGTCATCCATTCTTCAAGCTAGGTTCTCAGCTATTGATTGTTTATTCGTGAATTACGCTTTGAGAACTTTAAGTTCGACATTAGCTATTTCTAGCTTTTGCTTTATCTCCTTATGATGCTTGAACTTAGCCTTGTAGAACAAGTACAACCTGGTTACTTACTTTTCTAGTTTTAACCTTGACCTCTTAGTAGTCAACATTACCAAGTTTGTATAATAGAGGATTTTTTCTTTATAGCTCCTTGAGGTAGATTTCTACTTTGTTGTATGCATTTAGTCCATCAAAGATTGGTTTCCATATGTCACCTCTTTGTTGGAGCTACTGGAGGGCCTCATTCATTTTTGCCTTTGCCAACTAGATCTCTTTTTTATTGATCTCTTTGAGAAGGCCAACCTAGTTGTTGTAGTGGTTCTTAATCCTTTTAAAAGCAAGGGCCTCAACATTCCAAGTGATGACCTGAATTATTAATTTTTGGTGAAGAGCTTGAACTTTCTCCATCAAGAGATTTTGATTTTTTGTAGCTAACCTCCTCAGGTCCATGGTTACCTTAGCAAGCTACTCCTACTATTGTCTCAAAAGTTCAACCATTTGGTTCTTTTAAGCTTCAACATTTCATAGGGAGTGTGATGAGTCATGATGTTTTTAGCTTCAATATTGGATATTTGATATTAGAGCCTCAATATCTAATACATGATATTAGGTGTCAAGAAATGATGTTGGATATCTAATATCATCTCTTCTATGCTAGCCTATAAATGCAACACTTTGGTGCATGGTTGGAACATAGTTTTATGGATATATTTTAGATAGCATTTTCTTAGCTTTGTGATTTCAAGTTCTATTATTTCCAATGCATGTCCACATTGTGATGTTTGTGATTGTACAATATCCTTATTCAAGTGTGATGTACTTGGATGCGTTACATGACCAAAAATAAAGATCAAGATTACTTTCATTATTGTAGCATCCACTTAGATTTATTATCACTTGTAATTAGTTAATTAGTTAATTGTTTACTATTGTCTTTAGTTAATATTTCCATTTGCTACTATTTATGATTCCTATCATTAAGGAGAATGAATGCAACTAATCGTAAGTGCTTAAGTGTAACTACTTGGTAACCTAGTAATGTATCATTTGGTGAGCCTAGTGACATACACTTGGCAATCCCAGTGGTAGTTATACGAAGTCCAAGGCATGTGTAGATGATTAGGCATGGATACTCATTGGACATAGGCTAGTTTAGATTTTAATTTCCACTATCAATTAGCTTAATTAATTTATCTCTTATTATCATTAGGAGTAGCATAGGGTTAGAAAACATTAATCATGCACCTCAGTTGGACTAAACTATATGTGACAAAGCTACCACTAGTCCAAGTGGGAAGACAACAAACTGTGATCAAAGCATAATGATTTAGATGCAAAACTAGTTTCATCCATAGAATTTGACCAAATCATGTGTGAACACTTGTGATTTGTATGGTTGGGTGTAGGGGTACCTCACCACTCATCAGAATGCTTTTCCTTGATCAGAACTACATTCTCCTTGCATGTCTCTAATAGGTCCTTTTCAGTGTTATAAGCCATTTCTTTTGCTATGGATGCATCAAAGATGATAGTCTCCTTGGAATTCTTGACTATTTTAAGTCTTTCCTAAAGCTATAGAAAAGCTTCATCTTTCATTACAACTTGGCCAAAAATAGTGGGATTGGTTAAGAGGGCTCTTAATTTTGCAACTTCAGTAGCTAGGTGTTGAATTTTAGTTGTGGCTTTTTCAAGTTAGGCATTAGTGATCATGTACTCGCACCTAGCCTTTAAGAACATCGACTGGATTGTTGTGATGTTATTCAGAAGGTTAAAGATCTCTAGAAGTGATTACTCTATTCCAACCAATTGATCCAACACCTCCTAATGCTAGGTTACACTAAGTATTCCACTAGCTACTACAAATGTCTACACACCCTAAAGTGTAGCAATATTAGGAATGATAGTTGCAAGAGCTTTGAGTGCTTCACCACTTGATCAACCACCACCTCTACTACTATCTCTTGCTCATGTTGCTACATCACGAAGATGGTTGTCTCCTCATCATCATCTAGGCATACCAAGAAGGTAGTAGTGTTACTAGAGATCTCTGGGAATTATTGTTATCTTAGACAAGACACTGTTATCTCTCCTTCAACTAGCTAATGGTAATAGTAACCTTGTTTAGATGGATTAGTGTTGGTTAGTAGACAGAATGTTCGCCACTTGGTCTAGCATGCTGCTATTGCAAGAGTTACTTAAGGAGTTTCTACATGTGCTCCATGGTAGCACATGCCTTTGACATTGTTTCCTAAGTGGTGGGTGATCGTGGTTGCTCCTCTTCTTGCACTTTGGGTGGCACTTTATCTTTCATCATTTTCATCCAAGAGCTAGCAGCTACATGTCATAGGATGTCATTTGAATTGTGACCTATTCCTCCCCTTTTGCATAATTTGTGAATCAAGCATAAGAAGAGGATTGCCTTTTTCCCATGCTCATTTTACTTGAAGTGCTTTTCTATCTCAAAATAGACTAGCTATGGAAGATTAATTAAAAATTTCTAGCTTAGAGCAATGCATGCATGGGTAGAGAAGGCCATCACTTTTTTTAGCCTCATTATCAAATTGAGGTGGTAGGCTGCAATCTTGAAATATAACTTCTCTACCTTGATTAGTGCATCATACTGCTTACGGTCAATCCCATAGCATCACTAGACCCACTTCTTTTTCACCTCTAGGTCTACTTATATTGAATTTCTGCCAATGTTGCCCCAATATCTAGAAACCCAAGGATATGAGAAATGGCCTCCACTAAGTACGACATACTAATGTTATTAGTTTTCACTATGGCATTAGATTTCCTATTATTCTAGAAGAGATATGTTTCTCCCATGTACCATTATTTACTAGAAGAATGGACCACATGTAAGAATTTTGCAGTCGAGTTTTGAATTCTTCTAAAGCAAAGTCCAAGAAATGATCAAATGTCAACTCTTGGAGAACTAAACTATAGATCTTCTTGAAATGGATTTGCCTAAGGTAGGAATCCATCAAGGTAACCTTAAGGTTCAGTCTTGATCCTAATGGCTCATCCTAGTTGGATTGCTTTGTTTTAGCTTCAAGAATCTACCAACATATTTCACTTTGGGCTCCTCCTAAAGAGGTTCTATTGCATGCATTTCGGTTGCCTACTCTTGAGGATATTTTGGCTATTGACCCGGTCCAATTCTTGGTTGCTTATCCCTCGATTGGAATGGTTCCACCTCTTATCCAAATTTTGATCTAGGTGCCATCTATAATTACAACATGACCAAGGATTAGTGTTTGATGTGTAACATTCAACACATGGATACCTTGTCTCTTTTGATTAGTTACACTTTGGCTATGTTGTGATCATGAAAGATTAATTATTTTAATATTATTTTATTTAGATGGCTACTAGAGTTTATTGAAAAGGTTTAAATCTTCATGAATTAGTGATTTTAATATTATTTTATTAGTTAAATCTTGTGGGAGTTAGAAAAATTTTGAAAAATTTTATCAAAAACCTAAGGTTTGTGGCCTTCATGACATAGAGCTCACCTTTGGTAGCTATAGTATTGAAGAATAGAGTTAATTAGACAAGAGGTTTATGAGTTATGGGCTCTGGACCTGGCAAAAACTCCTTGTGTATTTGAGAGAAATGTGCAGAAAATGTTAAGTGCTTGCTCTATTTATAGGTAGGGAATATGCTGCATTGACAGGGCCACATCAATATAGGGGGTTGTGTTGACGAGGTTGTGTCAATGCAGCTAAAGAAAAAAAATTCACATCAAAAACTAAGAAAAAACAAATAGTTTTTATATGAAATTAGAGTCCAAAGGAAGCTAGAGAAGCCTAGAACATGATGGAATGCATGAAGAGGACTAAAATATTCATAAAAAAGGAGATTTCATATGGATAATTTTTATTAAGGAGTGCATGACTATATGTAATCAATGGGTAGTACAAAATATTTGAATGTGAAAAATGCCTAAGGGATGAGAAACTTAACCAACCCAACCAAAGAGTATGCAAGTGGATCCTCCCCATAGCAAGCTCATTCCTTCAATGCCCTTGCATGCCCTCAAACTAAGGAGTCCATGGGCCTCATGGATGATTAATGATTATGATTAGTTAAGGACAAAATCACCAAAGAGACCATCAAAGAACTATGACTATATTAAACAAAGACATTGAAACCAAACATAAGAAAAGGTAGTGAGGTGAATGATGGGGAGCATAGGTGGATGAGGGAGAGTATGGAATGAAATCCCGTATCATGGTCACATGAAGTTCCTTGTGGATGTTATGGTTAAGATGACTCAATAATGTCCATCCTTAGTCCAAATTAAAACCAACCAATTTCAGTGACCTCTCATTAACACTCTTAGGCTAGTCCATCCCTCAAAGCACGAGGATATCCTAATAGATCAATCACCATTCAAAAAAGAAAAGAAAAGAGAAGCAAGAAGTGAGATGGGTCTTAGTTAGAGGGGGTCTTCAGGTATGGGTAACATGTCTTTCTAGCCCCATAACAAATGCTTATAGCCCATTATTTTGGCTAAGGGACGTGCTTTGAATTTCCATTATTGGTTGTATTATTTTATTTTATTTTTTTATTTTTGAATGGGAACCACACCATGCAAAGACTTAGCTTCTTGTTATTGGTCAACATAGAAATGGCAAGGGACTTGTGAAGATATTGATGCATCTAAGAGGGTAGCAAGTACAAAAGTGTCAAATCTCCTTGAAGTCACACCCTTGTCTATTTATTTAATCCACCCCAATTTTGGAAACTACCAAGGTTATATCATAATAAGTTTCATTTTAAGAAGGAACCTCATACTTTCAAAATAAGGGAACATCATAGAGTTATGTGGATCATTGAATAATGTGGAATCATTGCTTGTTATCATCAAGAGAAACCATGTCTCAGTTATCAACATCAAAATTCACAGATAGAATCTAGACATTTTCAATCAAATAACATTATAAAGTACAAACCACAATTAATTATAAACTAATGTTGCATCAAGTCTTGGTGGAAATAAAGAAAAAGAAGAAAAACATAAGAAAAATACAAGCCAAATAAACTAAAATATAGAAAAAATTGTATAATATTTAAAAAAGAGGAAAATTTACTAAGGACGGTGTAAAACAAAAATAGTGAAGAACAAAAAAATGAAAAAAAAAAACTAAGGAGCCACTATGTTTGATTTAGCATGGATGGCCATTTCTCCCATGATTGAGTTGGGAGGAGATATGATAAATTGAGCATGCTTGTTCATCTGCTAAGGTGTTGTGGTCATTGGCTCTTTTGGATTCTCAAAGATGCTTTAGCTATTATGTGTAGACTAACAACTTTGTTTTTAGGCTTTTAGGTTTGTAAATTAACATGGCTATAGAGGGAAAGATTTCATAGATAATATAAGGTTCCTCCCACAATGTTTCAAATTTAGTTTATTGTGGTACATGTATGGGATTCCAATATAGGACCTTATCTCCTAGTTGAAATTTCATTTTCCTAATTCTAAGATCATGTCATTTTTTATTATATGCATTATGCACTGCATTTGATGATAGAGCTACTAGTTGGTTCTCATCTAGCATGTTGAGATTCATCAACCTTTATTTTTGTGCTAGGCTCAGGTCAAAGAAAAGGCTACAAGCTATTGACAATGTATAGAGTTCTACTTGGATTAGAAGTGTTGGTAATTTTATGTAGATGAGCTCATTAGGAGAGTAGCCTATAGGAATTTTACATGTGGAGCGATAGGTCCAAAGGACATCGTTGAGTTTGGTGCTCCAATCCCTCGTATATTTACTAATGATTTTTGTTAGTATTTTTTTTTGATCTTCCTATTAGTAACCTCTACTTGACCATTGGCTTAGGGGTGATATGGTGTTACTAGTTTATGTTTAACTCCCAAGTGTTGCATAACCTTTTGAAAAGTGGTGTTTGTAAAGTAAGTTTTGTTATAAGAAATAAGTGCATATGGCATCCCAAACCTATTTACTAGATGTTGTTGTACCAATTGAGTAGCCGTAGAATATGTGCAATTAGTGACAACTACAAATTTTTCCCATTTGGTGTAGTAGTAAATAGCTACTATGATGTACACCTTCTTGTTGAATATGGAAGTGATGGGTCCCATGAAATTGATGCCCTAAATATTGAAGGGCTCTTATGGTTGGACCCATTATTGAGGTCCCTTCATATGAGCAGTCATCCCACCATCATAATGGCAAAGTTCACAAGAGTAGATGAAGTGATGAACATCCTTAAAAAGTGTTGTTCAATAATACCCTACCATGAGGATTTTAATGGCCATTTGTCTCCTAGCATAATGATCCCCACAAGGGCCCTCATGAGCATCCTAGAGAACACACAATTGATCATCATTAGGAACACACCATAAAACTAGGCCATCGATGCACACTTTGTAAAGGTGTCCATTAATTTCCATGAAGTGTTTAGCTTGGTGAAGAAATTGTTGTTTCTTCTTGTTGTTCCACTCTTATGGCATCTCTTGAGTAAGTAGGTAGGTGAGGATGGCATCGTACTAGTTAGTTTCCTTAGGAACTTATTTAGTCACAACTCTAGCAAAGAGGAGTTCATTAGGAAATTGATTACAAAGTTGGCTTTCCTCATTTTTTTATCCCATATCAACCATGACAAGTGGTTAGATACCACTTTCTTAGTTTCCTTTCTATCTACCATGATTAAATTGAACTTCTATAAGATCACTAGCCATTTTATGGCATGGGGACTCATCGTTGGTTTATTCATTGGGAACCTAATTACACTATGGTCTATTTGCACAAGAACCTTTTATTCAAGCACATAGTGCCTAAATTTTTTCAAGGCATAAACCACTGCCATCAGTTCTTTCTTAGTGGTGGTGTGGTTCATCTATGCATCCATAATGCTCTTGCTCACATCGTGGATGTAGTAGGGATGTTTTTGATCATCCAACTATGTGAGCTTAACTCCCAAGGCATAATTAGATGCATTTGTCATGATGTGGAATGGTTTGGACTAATAAGGTGGTTGTAGAATTAGTGTTTCTATGAGCTTTTTCTTGAGTTATTAGAATGCATGCTTACACTCCTTCATCTAGACAAATATAGCATCCTTCTTTATTAGCTCCACCAATAGTTTGGCAATCTTAAAGAAGTTCTCAATGAAGCACTAGTACTAGCTAGTGTGGCCAAGGAATGGCCTCAAATATTTAATTGTTTCAAGTTGTTGGGTGATTCCTTTGATGATCCTTATTTTTTAAGGTCCACCTCAATCCTCTTTTATGAAATTCTATGCTCCAATACAATGCTCTCTTAGATCATCAAGTAGCTTTTCTACCAGTTAAGCCTAACATTTTTCTCCATACACCTTTTTAGCACTTAAGATGCTCTAGGGCTTACTCAAATGTAGCCCCATAGGTGGAGGAGTCATTCATGAGGACTTCCACCCCACTACCAATTTGCTGTTGGAAAATGCTTAAGATAAGATGTTGGAATGTTGTAGGGGCATTACACAAGCCAAACGACATGTTTCTATATGTAAAATTCCTCCAAGGACTCATGAATGTGGGTTTGGCCTGATCTTTTAGTGCGATCTAGATTTGGTTATAGCCATTATAACCATATAAAAAATTGTAAAAGAAATGCCTAGAAATTGTGTCCAACACCTAGTCCAATAATGACAAAAGAAAATGGTTTGTGTATGTTTCCATGTTTAACAACTTGAAATCGATGTAGATCCTTCATTCTACACCTTTCTTTAACATGATCACAAGTGGGCTAACTTACTTGCTATCTATAATGGAATAGATGAACCTTGCCTTGAGGAGTTATTCAATATCTTCTTTGAAAATTTTCTTGAGTTTTTTATTCAATTATTATTGTGGTTGTCTCTTTAGTTTAATGGAAGAATCTGTGTAGATGTGATGCTAGCATATCCTTGGGTAAATTCCCATTAGCTCATGATATGACCAAGCAAAGGTTCTTGGCCATTTGCTAACCACCTCTAATAACTTTTATTTCAACACAAGAGCAAGGTTGGCATTGATAATGATTAGCTTGTGATTATTCAAAAAAGCATATTTCATTTTGGTTGGTAGAGTTTTCAACTCAAGGGGCTTATGTTTAATGCTCTCAGGGATTTCCAAATTTCCCCAATTGGTTTCATTAGGTTCATTGAAGAGTTGATGATGGACTTATTCTATTTCATCCATGCCTTCAACGTAGGCAATTGTAATGCCCTCAGTTAATTCCATGCATAGTGCTGAATTGATTTTTGCTTTAGTTGTTAGCCACTAAGTGTCCTCCTATTTTGTGATTACTATGTATACGCACCTTTGAACTTCCATGACATTGGCACATTGCTTGCATGCTGTGAGTGTAGTACTTTTAACTATTCATAATTTCTGCACATAGTGGCACCTTGTATCACTATATGTGATGCATGGAACATGATTCCTCTCTATCTTTCCAAAGTCATTTTCCTTGTAAATCTCTAAGAAGAGGTCTTTGACTCCTAGTCGCACATCAATTGTACTTAGCCACAACCTTCCCATGATGATTGGGAAGTCTTCCTTGCAGTTATTCACATGAATCACCAAGAAGTAAATAGGATATGACCACTCATAGATAGTGGTTATAATGTCCTTCACCAACCCCAAGGGAATAGTGATGGACTGATCTACTAACTTTAGATGAAAGTTGTTATTCTTGAGTGGAGGTAGGTTCTAGGATTTGTACATTTCATGTGAGATCAAATTTACACTAGAACTTGACTCCAGAAGAGCATTGCATGTTCATTTCCAATGATTTGTAAGTAAATGAGAGGACTTCTAGAATTAGATCTCTTCTTGGAAAGGTGGTCAACCTTTATCCAATCAATGACCATGTGGGTCAATAGTACAATGTGCACTTTAGAAGGTGTTTGGTTTGAAGGGATCTCGAATGATGTTGCAGAGGAGGAGGGAGAAGCAAGATCAATAGCTAAAGATGTCTATGATGACTTAGTAGGATTGTTGATTTAGAAAAAGGGTCTTTTGTAAGGCTTAGTGTCCAAACTGCTCAGCTAGGAAGCTGGCTATAAGTTAACAACTCTTGTGGTATTTCTTTGCTATAGCTAGGCTAGAATTTCACCTCACATGGATGGAGTGGATGGAAACATAGTTGAGGATGGAGGCACAGGTGTAGAAGGATGAGAAGGATAGTAGGCAAATGGGAAATTTCCTCTTGAAGATTATTCTCTATAGTATTTAGGAGGGTAGTAGTGGTGTTAAAAATAGGTGTGACTAGAAGAGTTACATGGAGAAATGAGCTACCAAAAATAGTACCCATATAAATTTGGTTGATAGTAAAGGTATTGCTACCTTGGTGGTGGCATCCCCCATCACTGTGGATGCTACACTACTAGTACTACTTATGTGATTGAGGTGTTGCTTAGCTTGGATTTTAGGCTTGTTTGTGGAATTGCCTATAGTTGCCTTGAGGATAAGGCAACCTCTTGGGTATTTGCTATTTTGGCAATCTAGGATTTAGTGTGTACACCCTAGATTCCTACAAGTGTGACATAATTGGACAACATCTCTTAGGATGTTCATATGATATTTGTTTTAGAATCCACAACCTCTTCATTGGTAGCAGCTTTGTCCTTACCCTTTTGATGGGCACATTTACCTTCCTTCTTTATTCTTTAGTCATAACCACTACCTTCTTGCTCTTTTCTCTCCTCTATGATTTTTAGAGCATTTTGGAATTTTTCATTAAGAAAATCTCACATTTTATCTACCTCTGTCAATATTTCAGAAACAAATTTTTGTATTGGTAAGATTTTTTGTTGCACCACTTCTTCAAGTGATGTCTCCTTCTCATTGTTACAAAACTAGACCTCCCTTTTGTGAATGGAAGAATCCCAGTTGTACTTATTTGCACTTTCCCTTTTCCTTAGCTGAACTTCTTCTTTTTTCACTTACTCAATAAACCTTTGGATTTGATTAGCCCTTAGCTCTGAAATCCTTCCTTGGGCATATATCCCAAGACTTATCCTTGTTTCTATTTAGAGCCCATCTATGATATGATAGAGCTACTCTCTTTGAGAATAGACATGGCCTAGGCATCAGTCCAATAGAGAGCAATACTAACCCATGACTGGATCCAAGGACTCATGTGTTTCTTGCTTCCAATCTTAGATCTACCATCTCAAGTTAGACACTTAGGAGTATATTTGATACTTTTCATTGAAGAGTTCAAGCATCATACTCCACCATCAAATCGATTATAGCTCTCAAAATTGGTACCAACTTTCAACCTCCTTGATTAGTATATTCATAAATAGTTCAATTTTTGCCATTTTTTTCCATGTTTTGTAAGGTGTGTGCAATGTGAAAGTCTTGGAGATGGTTTTGTGGATCGAAATTATATCCCCCTTAAAATTTAGAGATATTATTCATGTTTAACCATTTTATTTGGCTGTCTTTCACATGCATTGTTCGAATTCTTACAGCCTTCACAATGTTTAGCATGTTTTTAGTTGTAAGTAAAGGCTTATCATAATCATAGCATTCTTTATGGCCATAATGTATATGATGTCCTTTATCTTTCCTTCATTCTCTATGGTGGGCCTCTCTTGATTGCCCATGCCCTTGGTTTCTACTATTCTAGTAGGATCTACAATAATCTTTATCCTATTAGTCACCTCCATCATAGTCTCTGCTCCTTTTGCAGCTTCAATCAAAGTTGGAGGAGGAAGATGATGAGGATGATGAAGGCAAAAAGGAAGGAGAGCCATTACTAGAGCATTGGTTACTACTCCATCTTCTTTGGTCATGGCCACAATTACCATTTTTATCTTTATCATGATTCTTATTATTGCTCCTACATTGACTCCCTCCTTTAGAGTCCCCATGGTCATGGTACATGTTCTTTCCAAAATCAAGGTTGTCTAACGTGGAGTGTAGACACTGATTAAGGGCCTTCTCATTGAGAAGGGGAGGAGAGTCTATGTATTAAAAAGTCCCTAAAATGATGTCTTTCCCTTCCTTTTCTTCCAATATGAATAAGAGGTTTTTTTTGTGAACTGTTTGTCCTTTGAACCCTCATAACGAGCTTCCATTTGCAGATCTTTCTTTCTTTATGTCTCAGTGGGATGATAATCTCAGTAGGCATGGTCTTGCATCTCATACTTAGCATTGAACCTTGTGATGCACAATCTCATGAGATTGTGGAGTAGCATCGTAGGAATTGAGCAATTGGAGAGTAACATGATGTTTCCCTCCATGTCCCTCCACTACAATTGTTCATCTCAATGTAGGATGAAGGTGAAATCCAAGGTGTAAGCATTCAGATTTATGTAGATCACCTTTCACTATTGGTGCATAGGTGATTTTGGATCTTCTTACCTTGGATTAGGATTGTTCACAAACGATGATAGAGAATCCTCCTTCTGAGAAGAAGCCATATTAGTTTTCAAAGTATAGTGTGCTTTTAGTATACTTTGCTATATTTTGACTTTAGGGTTTGTTACAATGTTGTTGAGTGATTTCACTAACTTTCTAGACAATGCACATAGCTAACTAAAGTTCTTGACAATGATGCTGATGATGAACAACAAGTAGTCCCTATACTTAATCATAATATTGTACCTCACAATGGAATTGGGAAGAAAATGATCACATTTGTAAGATTCACTACCTAGATAAGATGTACTTAGAGAGGTAAAGTCTATGAAATCTGACTAGATCACTTAGTGAAAGCTGGTGATTCATATGGTTGGGTGTAGGAACTACTTGTTACTCATTAGGTTGCACACATCTCGAGATATTGTATCAACAATAACGTAGCATGTGCTATGATATCATATTAATGATATCCTTGATACGATATCACTGTTCATGAAAAATATAACTTATCAATCCATATATAT
>MNCI01032496.1:76748-134285 GCA_015680685.1 Gnetum montanum | reverse complement strand
GTCCTTGAAATCCTCCTTGATCTCAGACTTAATCCATCTCCTCTACGACTGTCCATCTTAGATGAATGTAGTCCTTGAGTGTAGTAAGGGTGGTCATGGACATATGAAACCCTTATTTGGGGTTAATCACTCCAGTTTTCTTAAATATATATCTCATTAGTTCTCTAATGAATGTTCTCTTCATACGATGCATTATCACTTCCATGTGAAAGAGACATTGTTGCTAGATAATGATGTGTGTGATTTAATATTTCCTAAAAGATAAATCATTAATGCATCTACAATAATTGTGTATCGTATAACTAATCTAGATAGCTAGCACCATCCCCGATAATGGTTCTAATGATGAGCGGTAGCTACCCCTTACACCCAACCATATGAATCACAATCATTCACACACAATCTAGTCAAATTCCATGGATGGGACTAGTTGTAACATCTAGCTCATTATGCCTTGATCATAGTTCACTATCTTCCCAATTGGACTAGTGCTAGCTTTGTCACATATGATTTAGTCCAAAGTGAGGCATATGATAATTGATGTTGTTGCAACCTTATGCTACTCCTAATGATAATAGATAAATGAATTATTTAATCTAATTAACAATGGAAAGTAAAGTCTAAACTAACCTACAAGTCATGAGTGTTTGTTCCCAGCTTGCTATACATGTCCTAAACCCACGTATTCACTATTGGGATTACCAAGCACTATGCTACTAGGTGAACCAAGCAATAATGTTGCTAGGATTACCAAGAAATACATGTTTATGCTCAAAATTGGTTGCACTCATTATGCCAATTCATTAATGTGCATGGAAACATACATATTAATTAAGTACATAAGAAGTAAATTGCATGGAAAGTAAATTTAATCTAAGTCAAAGTGCTACAATGAATAAGAATCTTGTTGTCATTCATGGATTGTGCCTAGGTACATTGCCACTTAAATAAGATGTCATATAACTAACTTAGATCCATACTACAAACACTCACTAACTGTTCTCTAAGACTACAGAATAAAAGCCCAAAAGTTTGGCTACTCTATTGGTAAAAAAATGTTCAAACTGTGAGCCCAAGTGTTATAATGATAGGTCAATATGCATTCCATGATATTGGATATCCAAAATCACTTCTTGGACCCTAATATTAGGTATTTGATATTGGATATTTGATATCAGAACCAAACAAAATACACTTCATCGGAAGTGAGCATTGTCATTTCTTGTGTTCCCATTCTCCATACTTGAAGCATAAGTCTTAGATAAGCTACTTCCTTCATCATTAACTTCCTTACCTTGGTCATTCTTGGCTTTGCTTTTCTTATCATTCTTTTTTGCCTTCTTGTCATAACTACCATCTTTGTTTTTAGATTTGGACTTGAATTCCTTCTTTGATTTGGATCCCTTATTCTTTTCCTTGAAAGCTTGTTTGCCATTGTTTCTAAATATACTTGGTCTCTTTTCTTCCTTGAGTTCTAAGTCATAAGCCTCATCATAATTTCGTGGCTCATAAAATGAAAACTCCTGCTAATATTCCATTTTTAGAGCCCTAACAAATATTGAAGCCTATTTGTACTCCTCCTAGTTTATCTTATCTTGATGGAATAGTTTCTAAAATTTCAGGTAAAATTTCTTGATATCTTTGTTACCTTCCCTTAGGAATTTCAACTTTAGGATTTGTCTCTTTCCTTTGATTAAATTGTTCAAATTTTCTTCTCATCTTGTATTTCATCAAATTCCAATGTTTGATGGATTGATCATTTTACCCTTCATACCATTGGGATTCTTTCTCCCACTATGTAGAAGCCATACCTTCTGATGAGTCATAAATTTTTTGGCTATGATATTGTAGCTGTGATATCATAGCCATGATATCATAGCCTTTTTGTATCAGTAGCTACGATATCGCATGGGCCACGATATCTCGTACGTGATATCGTAGCCAACATGATATCGCAGTGCGCTGCCATATCTATAAATAAGAGGCGGCTCTCCCTTTTTTCTGATCCCAATTAGAAATAGCGAAGCTCTGGTAGTTTGATCCCTCTAGAGTTAGATTTTTTTCCCGTGTCTGCCCGCAGTGTGGTGAATGTAATTGTACGGTGTCTTTATTCGAGTGTGCCGTACTTGGACACGCACATGACCAGTAATAAAGATCGAGATTGCTTCATCATTGCAACATTCACTTTGTTATTTATTTATCTATTATTTATTTATGTTATTTACTATTTTCTCTCTCACCCTTAAACTCCTAGAACACAGAACGAGTACAACTTGATTACGAGCATTTAAGTGTGACTGCTTGGTAGCCCAGTGGTGTAGCTAGGATCTACGCTTGGTAACCCAGTGGCGTATCTAGGATCTGCGCTTGGTAATCCCAATGGTGTACCTAGGATCTATGCTTGGTAGTCCCAGTGGTAGTCGTGCATGAGGTCCAAGATGTTTATGGTTGATCAAGGAATAGGTTGCTCATTGCACTTAGGCTAGATTAGATTTTCTTACCCTTTTCCTCCTAGCTTAGCTTAGTTAATATTCTTTTCCATTGCCTTCAGGAGTAGCATAGATTAGGAAACACATCATACACCTCATCTAGACTAAACCATATGTGACAAATATAATACTAGTCCAAGTCGGAAGATAGTGAACTGCGACCTAAAGATAACTGTCTAGGTGCCACAACTAGTCCGTCTGCGGAGTTTGACCAAATCGTGCATGTGACTCTCATTTCATATGGTTGAGTGTAGGGGTACCTCGCCACTTATCATTGGCGTCGTTGCCGGGGATGGTGCTAGTTATCTAGATTAGTTATATCATACAAGGTCATTGTATAAGAACTTAACGATATATCTCTTAGAAAGAAGTAATTATAAAAAGTCACGTTTAAATTCACACACAACTTCACAACAATGCCTCTCCTACAAGATAATAGTAACGCCACACTTAGTGAGGAAGTTCATTGGAGAACCAATGAACTATATGACAATGAAGATCGGGGTATACAACCTGAAGTGGGAGTCTCCTATAAGCATGAACAAAAACAACATCGTCACAACACATGGAAGCCTAACTTACCCAATGATGATGAACCCCCACTGGCCACTAAAAGCTTAATGCAAATACAAGAGGCTGTTCGAATCTCACGTAGGCATCGTAAAGAGAGCCGACTGCCCAGGCTCAATTTAAATAACTTTCCAAAATTTTCAGGAGGCTATGACTTAGATCCGCATCAACATTTACTAGCCTTCTACGATACTTGCACATGGAATAACATTGACAACAGTTGGCAAAAGCTCAAGCTCTTCCCTATCACACTTGTTGACTAAGCAAAAGTATGGTATCGATCGTTAAAACCAAATTCCTGTGTATGTCAAAAAACATACATAGGAAACTCGTTGTATGTTTTAAATTGCAAAGTTAGAAACTCGTAGGGAACGTTCATTCCTCCTTTTAGTTTCCAGAGTCTACTCAGCCTTCCACCAGGCAATAATGGCGGCATGCACATCAAAGTCATTGTTAACTCAGCCTTTCACTCTGCAACAATGGTGGCATGCCCAACAAAATCTCTGCAAACACATACTTTCAAAAAACTGAGTGATAGGTTCTTCTCTAAAACCGTCAGGCCAGCCTCCACAGGTTTCTACAGGAAACGGCCAAATTGTGCAAAATTGGAAGGACGTTATGCAGCAAATGTTGCAACCATCTAGCAGAAAATCATGGTGAAATAAAACATGGTGGACCTGCAGATTTCAGTGTTCTGCAACAGTATTAGGAAGCATTAGCATCAACATGAATACAAGGGTGGCCTCCATATTGTCGTTTCCAGATCTACTATTGCTGATAGACGACAAATCCTCTGTCGCTGGCGACTACACCTATGATGTCGAGCTCATGCTGAGGTTGGTGGAGAACTTTCTCATGCACCAGCACGTCAAGGACATAGCTGGTGATTTCGAAACTCTAGAGGATACAGTGGGGGCTGGCTACAGAATTCCTCAGTGAGTGCACGTTTTCATCAAAGCATGGGCAATTCAATGTGATATGGAGGTTTGGCTGGAGTGCCTACGATTCATTCCAGAGCAATTTTTGGAGATGGAGGCAAAATGGGTGCCCCACTTGTACGTGAATTGTAGCAACTACATTTGTTGCAATCATGGTGCCAGAATAGCTTTACAGCGAGGAAATGATAGCATAGGCGGACATTTTTAGCTCCAACGTGGTGTTGCTGGAGATGGTCTACGGTTCCCATTGTGTGGAAAATGCAGGCGGTGAGCAGAGTTGGTACTTGCCGTTGGTATGGATAAAACACAAATTGATTATTTTTTGCTACACAAGAGAGACTTAGCAATGTGCAAAGACTACAAGATCATACCTAAAGAGTGCCTTGCAACTTAGCATTGACTAATGATCGAGAATTTTGCTATACAAAGCTTTAAAGGTAGCATGAGAAAAGGGACTAAATTCATAAAATGGTGAAATCTAAAAGAAGATAGCATTACCTTATTTAGAGAATAATTACTTCATGAAGGCATTTAGAATTAGGATTGTTCTATAAACTTAATTTGGGGCCAAATGGAAAGTTGCATTTAGAAAATTGGAATTTGGTAAAACAAAAGATAAAAAATACATCCCAAAGGAGACATGTTGGTGGAGTGATGAAGTGCAACATGCCATCCAAAATAATAAAAGATGCTTTAAGGAGGTCATGGTTAGCGCAACTTAGGGCTGTCTCTTCACCCATACATCAGGAGATCCACCTATCCTATGTAGGCAACGAGGTGGTAATCCATAATGACGAGGTGGCAATGCAAGCAATTAATAACGTAGATATGGAATAGAGCTCGGAGGTCATAACCTCTGAGAACAAGGTGCTTGTCTCTATAGATACAAATGGTTTAGCGAAAGAGTCAGCCCAACACACCGGCTCAAAAAACAAAGATGCATGGACTAAGTTGCCCTTCCAAGCGGAGGACAATGATGTAGACAAATGCCCTGGCAAAACATCTCAGCCCTATACCTCACCAAACCCGTGCTAGGTCAGGAAGTAGTTACGCATACCGTAGCAACCCCATTGCTTCCTGCCTAGTTGGCATCCTTTGTGCATTTACTGCCTTTTTTTTTGCATCCATCCATCTACGCTAGGTACACCAATTAGCTTTCCTCTAAACCATTAGCATATCCTATGTTTACCTACATGGCCTAAAATGGCCTAAAACTATATTACCCCATGGCCCAAAATGGCCTAAAACTATGCTACTATCCCATGGCCCGAAATGGCCTAAAACTATGTCGTACCATGGCCTAAAATGGCCTAAAACTAAAACACCAAAAATAGAAACCAATCGCATAGATAACATACAAAACACATAAACTAGAGTAGCATCGGTCTTGCCAAAATCCACTTTTCATTCAAAACTCCACTTAGACAATGTTTGCAATAGTTTTGCAATAGTCTCACAAAAATACAAAAATCAAAAGCCTTACTATCATGCATCATCATCCCCTGCATCATTTTCCTCTACATCATCTTCTGCTGCATCATCATTTTTTCCCTCTAGGGGCCCTACTTCTACATCTAGGACCTACATCATAGAAACGAAGTAGTCAACTAGAGTTGCACACAAAATCCAGAAAAACATAAACTATTGCATCGTGGAAAGTGACTAACCTGAGATGGCCTCACATCTACCTTGGGGGGTATGCAGTCCAATCTGAGCCCAAGGTGGTGCTAGACCTCCTTCTCTATGATATCTGCCCAATGTATTTCACTTGGTGCAACGTATTTTGTAGCTTTCTCCTTTTTAATGGTCGTCCATCTTGGTGGTCCCAGAGAAAAGGAGGCAGTGGTGATCTCACCTGTGGAAAGATTCAGTTCTCGCTCAGGTGACTCAATGACCTTCACTTGATACATAAACTTGTTGTAGGGCTCAGAAGCACCAATAGCATCCAAGAATGCTTCATGAGTGAACAACTTCACTGAAGCATCTCGATATTGTTTATGATAGGTGGCACATTCCAGTTTATACATGTGCTTATCATTTTTCTAGGACTACCTCCACTCATAAACTCTAGCACTATAATCCTTCCAGTCTTAGTTCTTTTGAGCCAACAACTCCATCTACATCCATTTTTCAATTATCTCTTGGGTGGCCTCATTATTGCATTGCATAACCATCCAATATCTTGCATAATCTATGATGGCCATGTGCTAATTTCCATCATTGGTATCGTGGGCGAAGAGGAACTCGTTCCTGGAATAGATGTCTCCCACCTCGGCGGTCAGATTGGCCATTTCTCTCTCTTGCCTCTGGACCCATTTCCATAGGTCTTCATTCACGTTCCTACACTTCCATAAGGATCATATCAAGTGCAACACACATTTGCTACCCTTGTCGTACACGCGACGAGGCACCTCTATCACTTCAGGTGGGAATGTAGGCATGGCGTCCACCTTTACTGCTCGTTTCGAGTCCCACTTGAGGTGAGAGGCTATTATCACATGTAAAAGCACATCAGTCACAGTAGCGTAGCAAAGCTTGGCAATTCAGGAAGTCTAGTGTAGCAAGCTAAAAGCCTAGCTAAGTCACTTTACTTATCCACTTCTGGATCGACTTGTTTAAGATGGCTGATCATGTTGTCAATAACCCCCTGCATGAACGTAAGTTTGTTAGGGGTCTCAGCCCATGGTTCCAGCTGGATCAAGGGAGGTCCTACAATGTTAATAGTAGTGTCTGCCATATAACCAAATGCATCAGTTATAACTTAGATAAACTATAATGAAGTCGATGAGAAACACAAACGATAGTGCAAAGGCTCTTACCCCTAGGGGTGATAGGAGGGGGGGGGAGGGAGGGAGGGAGGGGGTGGGGTTGCCCATTGACACACTAGTGCTGAATTGACCTCAGCGAAAAGATCATTAGCGAAAGGAACCAACATCCTCCTCATCATTGGGGGAATCCTCCTCATTGACTGAACCCTCCCCCTCATCAGTATGGGCATTTTCTTTGTCAACAGAAGCCCCCTTCCTTTGTGGTAGGGGTTCCTTTTCTCTTGACCAGGGCCCTTTCCTCTATGGTAGGGGCCCCTGCATCTTTATTAGCTTCCCCCATTTCAGGGACCGACATCTCTTCATCACCTTCTTCTTCTTCTTCTTCCTCTAGCAACAAGGAAAGTTTGCATTAGGCTTAGCATATTAGCTTAAAATCGATGCTACGCTATGCTACACTACCTAGCGTAGCACAACTTAGCAAGCATTAACCAAATAAGTGAAGAAATAAGCAAAATGACAAAAGCATTTACCAATGGGGAACTGCACCCTATGTAGCTTGAATTGCAATGTCCACCCCTCTTCTTCTTATGTACGAGGAAGCTCCTCAGCTAGATGAGGCCTCTTTTGCCGCAACTTGGTTGCCACTGTCTCCTCAATAAGGTGTTTCCCATGTGATACACCACTGGTAGTAGCAAGGGGCACCTCTCCCACGCTATCCTGGCCACAAAAGTTGCACCCAATCCTTAGTCATCTTGGAAAATGACTCCCCAATTACCTCTAGGGGATCTTGAGATCAGGTCGTCTAGAAGACTTGGTAGATCCATGGTTTGGAAATCTGGTTACGATCTTACATAACCTAGACTCCATTCTCACAGACCACCAAGAATTCCGCAAAATGCCACAAACAAGCTATGTAAAAAGCATGATGCACGTTAAAATGTGACTCATGCTTCTTATGAAGCTTAATCATTTCAGCTTGAAGGCCTTTGCAGAGATGCCTAGCCCAGTTGTAACAGGCCCCCTCTTCCATGACCTCTCTCATCATCCATGCTTGCTCAATCCCAATGATATTTCCTTGGGAAAGTAGCTAAGGGAAATCATGGGCACAGAAGATAGGGTAAATGTCTTTGGCTACTCTCAACTTTGCTTTTGTCATAAGGATTCCCTTTCATCCTTTGGCCACCTCTAGCCACTCCTTAATGTTCTCCTGATGGTTTGCCTCTTTTTTGGTCTTTGCCCCCAAGAGGAGACCATCAGTAGGGACACCAAAGAGGTCCATGAATAGTTTTTCATTGATTTCAAGGACCACCAACACACTGTGCACACATGTGTGGAAATAGTCTACCTTTTCAAAAAATGAGTTGGCTAGGGCTAGCATCTCAGCAATAGGGACACTTAGGTTCATGGCTAGGAATAGATCCATGAGTCCAACATTCTAAAGGTGTTTTGTCAACGATTTTGAGGCCCCACTACAAATCCAGCGTTGAGTCTCATCTAAATCCCCATACTTGACGTAGATGTTGGCCTCATGATGCTTGGAGGTGATCACCATCACCTCCTTGGACTTCTTCGCTGCTGTAGCAGTTTGCATAAGCAAAAAATAAAAAATTTAGATAAAAGTAGAAATAGCATAAAAGCAGGAGTAGCACTCAAATATGCAAGCAACTCACTATTTAGCTTACCATGTTTAAACGATGATGGGAATGGTGTAAGGTCCACCAATACATCTTCAAAGGTGAACGGCCTAAGGGATTCCCAATCCCTATCCAACCAGCCAAACTCCTTGCATCTATTGTAGAGCTAGGAGTATCGAGTTGGGTAGGTTTTGTACTCACCCCTGCACTAGCTTATCACACCTGCACACATATTCTCAGTGGAAGAAAACTCCAACAACACCATCTATGCCAAGGATAACGCATCTATGTCACTGTGAAGTCCATCCTTGTTGATAAAAATCCTAGTAACAAAAAACATGCTATTAAAATTTGCCTAGCATAGCAAGTTTTGCATAGCATAGCGCAATATGTTTACAGAAGTCACCCACTGGCACAGTAAATGGTTCCTGGTGAGTTTTGAAAACAAGTTCCCATGTGGTGTGCAATAAACAAAGTGTTGTACAGATGGTAGCAATTTTATTCGGGAATCTCCCAAATCCAAGCCAGATGCCTCAAATTTTTTGAGCACTCATTGGATCCTTCGTCAAAAATATCAGAATACCCCGATTC
Organism: Gnetum montanum; assembly: GCA_015680685.1. Lineage (NCBI taxonomy): Eukaryota > Viridiplantae > Streptophyta > Gnetopsida > Gnetales > Gnetaceae > Gnetum > Gnetum montanum. Next base: position 125,295 of record MNCI01032496.1, on the reverse strand, counting down.
ACCCCAAGCAATAGAGTTTCTGTGACTAAAGTTGCTACCTACTCTAACAAGTGTAACCAAATGATCACACTAAAGTGCTGGAGGAGAAATTACAGGAAGTCGCACGCACCTTCCAAGAACCAAACCGCCTGTTGCCCCACACGTGCATGGGACGAAGGAACATTGGCCACCAGTTCGCTTAGGCAGCACAAGACCCCTATAATTTCTAGGACAATCAAGATTGGCCTTAGCACCACCCTGCATAACACAAATGCAAATGTTAATTTCATATTCAAGTGAGATTCACATATAGCATAGCAGAATTAGTAGTTAACAGATAGCATAGCATGACTCTCTCCATGCATGTAGCATAGCAAAAAACACGAAGGCGATAGCGTAGTAGGATTAGCCTAGCGTCGCAATGAAAAACTAAACACAAATCTTTTGATAAGAAATAATTCAATGCACCACACTAGTTTTGAAAAATGGTAGGGTAAACCCTTATTTATAGCCAAAAATGGTGAAAAGAAACCTGCCATTTTCTCTCCCCGAGTAATGTGGGACATCCCGTACATCGTAGCACTCCCCCATAGCGTAATGGCACTATTTGCATTATGGCATGTGGGCCCAACCAAAAACTTCAACCCACTCTAAACTAGCCATTGGCCTTCACAAAAATAACTAACTAGATAGTCCGTAAAGACCTTAAACTAGTAGCTTCGAACTTTTGCATTTAGACGGTCCGCAAAGACCTTAAACTAGCAGTTTTATGCTTCTGCGTTAAGGCGGTCTGCTACAACCTTAAAACTGGCAAGTTAGAAATTCTGTATCATGCTTTATGATTATTTCAACTGTTCACGTCTTATTTTTGCTTTACAAATGGTTACTGCACACTATTGCTACAAACACTTATCCCTTGACTAGGCATTCATCTCATTGTGCTAAGTTGAGCAAGAATGACAATGCACCATGAGCTTTTTTCCCCTCTAGCTTTAATAGGTCCACACGGTAAGCTTGCAAGACAACTGAACCCTGAGTCAATAGACTGGGGATCATCTATAGAAAGCACTATAGCATCCTTAGAAACATCCCCAAACTATCCTGAAAGTCTATCAAAGCCCTAGATTTAGAGGTTGGGGATGTAACTAAGGACCCTCTCATTGAGACGCCTATGACCACATCTAGGGGAGAAATAAAAACATTAAAGCATAGCTCCCTCCTAGATTCGCAAATGCACAAAGATGTTGCCAAAGTACTGTAGAATAACATCGAAGTATTTGCATGGTATTATAACGACATGCCGAGTTTAGATCCGAGGCTCATACAACACAATATTATCTTAGATCCGTGGATGAAAGCTGTTAAGTAGAAGGCTTGCAAGGTTAAACTAGAGACCGCACTAGCTGTATGGGATGAAATCACCAAGCTCTATCAGGTTGGTTTCATCCAGGTAGTTGATTACTTAGAATGGGTGTCAAAAATTGTTGTAGTTTCTAAGAAAATGGGAGGAATACGTATTTGTATAGACTTCTAGGACCTGAACAAGGCAACGATCAAAGGTGATTTCTCACTACCAAGTATCGATCAACTCATCGACACTACGGCTAGTCATGCTCTACTATCCTTTATGGATGGTTTCTCTAGCTACAACCAATTTTGCATCAACCTAGAACATCAGTTAACAACAACCTTCATGATCCCATGGGGAATTTTTTGTTATACTATGATGCCCTTTGGGCTCAAAAATGCCAGGGCAACCTACCAGAGAGCCATGACATACATATTTAGCGACTACATCTTAGAAACGTTGAACGATTATGTGGACGACATAGCGGTCAAATCTAAAGAGGCTACTAATCATCCCAACGATCTAGATGTAGTTCTCAAGCATTGCTAGATGCACGATTTACACCATAACCAAAAAAGTGTGTCTTCAGGGTGAGAACCAGACGCATTTTAGGGTTTGTAGTATCAGAAGTTGGAATATGAGTAGACCCTGACAAAGTCAAAGCCATCATTAATCTAGTGCCCATTATAAACCTTAAAGAATTACACGGGTTACAAGGTAGAGTATAGTTCATCAGAAGGTTTATAGCAAAGTTGACTAACAAGTTACACCCCATGCAACATCTATTGAAGAAGGGGGTTAACTTCGAATGGAAAACACAATGCCAACAAGCCTTTGATGATCTAAAGAAAGAGCTTTTACACCTCCCAACTGTGTAGCCACCACAGAGAGATAAGCCTTTCTTTGTCTACCTTACCACCTTAGACACGTCTATCGCAGCATTGTTATGTTAGAGACAAGAAGATGGCTCTGACGTTCCAGTGTATTATCTAAGTCATGCATTGATAGTGCATGAGGCAAGATACAACAAGATGGAGACAAACTGCCTTGCTCTAGTCTTTGCATTAAAAAAATGGACGCATTATCTATTTTGTAGCAAGGTTAACATCATTTGCAAGAGCAATGTACTCTAGGCTATCACAAATAATCTATATGAAAGTAACAAGATAGCCTAGTGGAAAGCCATAACAATGGAATTCGATTTGCATTATGTAAGCCAATTGTTGACAAAGGGTCAAGCTATAGCAACGCAACTCATGACCTCACCCATCGATGATCGGGCAATCATAGATCCCGAATTCCCTGATGAGCATGTTAGCATTATCAACGTTGACGCGTCACACCTTGAAGCTACTTTGCATTTCAACAGTGCCTTGACCACGCAAGGAGGTAGTGCAGCTACCGTCATTACGTTCCCCTCGGGGGAAATGCAACCTTTTGCTTATCATTTTGCATTCCTTTGTAAAAAAAATATGGTAGAGTATGAAGGGTTACTCAAGGGCCTCTTAATAGCCTAAGCATTAAGCATCCAACACCTGGTGATTCACCGGGATTCAGAACTCATGAATCAAATCATAAAAGTCTATGCCTACAAAGCTACACATTTATAGCCCTACTGCAACCTAACAAGAATTTTGCTTAAAAATTTTGTGACAATGGATGTTCAACATGTGCCACGCAATGAAAACACTGTAGCAGATTCCCTAGCCACCTTAGCATTAAACGTGCCACCACACCTATTCAAAAGTTTTCCCACATCAATTACCGAGTGTATGGAGCCTATCACTCAGGTAGTACACATAGCCTTTGTTACCACTGCGAACACCCAAGAGTGGTATGCCACCATTAAAGCCTACCTGCAACATGGTGAGCCCCCAAGTGGATTGACATCTGCCCAGAGAGATGCAATCCGTAAGCGTGCTCTGTAATATGTGCTCATGGGAGAAAATGCCTTGTGCAAATGCTCCTATGATGGGATATTGCTAGCATCCATAAATGAGGAGCAAGCGTAGAAGGTCATTAATGAAGTACACGAAGGACTATGTGGCAGACACATAGTGCCTAGGCCATGGCTACAGAACTTAGATGCCTAGGATACTACTGGCCTCACATGGAGCGTGATTGCCTAGACAAAGTCAAGACTTGTGATACGTGCCAAAGATATGCAAATCTTATACACGTTTCACCAACAGAGTTTCATCCAATGTAAATCACATGGCCTTTATAGCGATGGGGACTAGACATCATAGGACCTATCATGCCTAAGTCTTCTGTAAGTCATAGCTTCATCATCACCACCACCGAGTATTTTACAAAGTGGATGGAGGCTATTCCCCTAAGGAAGACTACATCCCAGAAGGTTTGCCACTTCATCTTAGACAACATTGTGACAAGGTTTGGGCTTCCCATGACTATTGTAACCGACAACGGGCCATAGTTTAGTAGTGTGGAAACAAAAACCTTCTATAGAAATCTTGGCATTAGGCAGTCGTTCTCCTCACCATACTACCTACAGGCAAATGGACAAGCAAAAGCTACAAACAAGTCCATCATCAACTTGGTCAAGAAAATGCTTAACAACAGTAAGAAGTGATGGCATAAGCAAATCCTCTATGTGCTGCGGGCTTATAGGATGACATGTAGGATTGCGATAGGTAAGATACCTTATAGTCTTGTTTATGGATCTAAACCAGTGTTACCTCTTGAGTTGCAGGTACCATCACTTCAAATGATCCTGTCGAACGTTGTGAGCGAAGCCTAGAACAACGAGTCAAGGATCATCGACCTTGACTCCATAGAGGAGGAGCGTGCATAGACACTTGATCACATAGAGCATTATCAAAACAAGCAATGGCAGAAGCATCATGAAAACCAGCATTAATGACCAATACAAAAGGAAGAGCTCATTCTCAAGGCTATCTGTGAGCATGTGAAAAAATTCTCAACAAATTGGGAAGGTCTGTTCATGGTCACAAAAGCCTTTGAAAACGGGGCCTTCAAGCTAGCAGACATGGATGGCAACAAGTTCGCAAATCCTGTGAATCATTCATACCTCAAGCCATACTACATATGATGTAGGTGCAAGGTAAGCAAACGTTCGCTATGACGTAAAACTCGCAAAGGTAAGCAATCGTCCACTATGACGTAAAATTAGCAAAGCTCGTCTGCTATGATGTAAAACTGGCATAGATCATCTACTATGACATAAAACTGGAAAAGGTAGTTCGCTATGACTATAAAAATTGGCAAAGCCTATCTGCTATGACGTTAACCTAGTCTATCCACTATCTACTATGATGTTAATCTAGCACTGTGATCTGCTAGGACCTTAAACTAGCATAGCCACCATCTGCTACGACAATAAACTAGCGCAATGGTTTTCTAGGACCTTAAACTAGCACACCACGGTCTTCGGAGACCTTAAACCAGTAGATCAGATGGTCTACCAAGACCTTAAAATGGGTTCACGACACATCCCTAACATGCATCCACAATCATCAAACAAGTGAGCATGCACACTGCTAACACGGGGTGGGACGTTGAAGTTCCCGATGCTAAGAGAAAACCCTCAGGAATATGTGCAACACCACTGCCCCTAGCATCTTGCTTATCCTCTAGAGATGTTGTATAACATCCTACTGACCTTCTGGAGCTATTGCTACCACAGCTCATCGCCCTAGTAGTAGCTTCCATGTTCAGTGCTTACTACTAGAGTTCCAGTAGTATTGTGGCCCAGCCACAATGTTGCTATCCTTCAGCCCCCACCGTCATCCAAGCCCAAAATATGTTCAGTTGTTGGGTAGCCCACCTCACAGCTAAACTGCATAATGTTTTCCTTGGGCAGGGATTCCTGAGCACTCACATCACTGCAATTCCTAGCTGCCTCAGTGCCGACCTCTTGACCCAGATGTTGCCAGAACTATTGCTAGCCTTTCTAGTTTGGAGGTCGAATGGCTCAGCAACAACGTCTATTGTTCCAGCAACGTTCAAAGAAAGAAAGACCTTTGCCTTAATTTTGCATCATGGCTGTTTCTTCTAGTTTTCTTTCTTTTGTGTTTGCAAGATGCGTGTCAGAGGGGTGTCGGTCAGAGGTGCGTTTCGTCACAGGGACAGGATACTACATCGTTCCAAGGTGGTCATCTCGACTAGCTTAGCCACTTCGGAGTGCATATCCTATCCTCCCTCTTAACCTCCTTTACCTCATTCCTTACTCTTGCAACTCTCACTCACCTCTTTTATGAATTTCCCTGATGCCTGTAATGCCCTTCCATATGCCCGACTACAAAGTTCATGATGTGCGTAATGCAACTCGCCACATAGGAAGCATCTGTAGGCAGGTTAAAGCCCCACATGGATGTAACACAACTCATCTTGGGAAAGAAACGCTTGTCCTACAACAAGGTTGTTTGCAAATGTAAATGGAAGAACAACAAAAGAAAAAGAATAAAAGAGCAAAAGCTCATGCAAAAAAAAAAAACCATGCCTAAAACAAATGGCACATTAGTTGTTTCGTAGTAACCCTCTCTAAGCATTCTAACGAGAGGTCAAAGGTTAGCAAAAGAAAAGATGACCATGCAAACAACTCCCTCACAAGAATTTCGACAAGGGACCTTGCTAAGTCTCATCTTTACCATTTTCTTGAACCTCCTTCTTTCCCTAGTTTAATCCTTCCTTTTCCCCTGCATAACCAATCCAACACTTTCAGGCATAGCTAAGCGACATCTTGGTGATTACCAAAGAGTGATGTTAGCATCTTGTCTTTCATGGTGTTTCGTATTCTTTGTCGATGCCTCTCAAGTCTATCCTTCAGATGTTGACAAAGAGGGGCCAATGAAACACCCAAAAATTTCAAGCCCTTCTTGCTTCACCAGGGTCTTGGAATTTAGGCAAGGGATTTCCACAAGTGCAACGTCATGACAGTTTGGCAGGAAATGAATGCACTGAGCTTAGACTGTTCAGTTTGGCAAGTTTTCTACCTCCAGTGTTGACAGGCCCGACGGACTCTCCGGCCTACCCACCTAGGTAATTCACCTGGCTAACAGTCTATTCAGAAACCATGCTTGAGGTTGTCAGCGGTGCTTAGGATGCACAAAACAGTTTGGTAAGTTTTCTAGTGAGGAAATTTGCTACGCTACACTACGCTACGCTATGTAGCATAGCAGGCCTCAGAAGATAGTTGCTTAGGCAACCAAATTGTTGCAAGACAAAGTGTTACGCTATGCTATGCTACGCAGCGTAGCACAGCATAGTAAAGGCAAAATAGAAAAGCACAACTTACCTAGTGATTCCAATGGCACTCGGTAAGCACTATGGCCTCCAAAACCAATTGCCTTGTTCAACTTCAAGTACTTAGCAAAGTTTCTCATCAAAAAATGGCAGATTGAACAAAAGGCAGGATACGCTGGCTGCTACGCTACACCATGCTACATAGCATAGCACAGCGTAGCGATGATTCAAAAGTAGTAATGAGCCTCTCGAATGCAAGTTCAGCAAGTTCACATATCTCTCTTCACAAAAGGAAAAAGTTACAGCTGTTAGCATAATCTGAGCTCCAACCAAGCATTTGCAACTTCAACAGGAATCACGAATGAAGCTAGCTACCATGTTATGCTACGCTATGTATTGTAGCGTAGCGTAGTGTAGCAAAAGATGCATATCAAACCAAGTGTTGCAAAAGTTGACCTAATGTGCGGCGAAGCTTCTAGCACATGCAGTTGACTTCAATGCAAATTTCTTCTTCAAACTGGTGGCTACACTATGCTACACTACACATAGCATAGCAAGCTGCTATGCTACATTGCATAGCACAGTGTAGCAGGTAGCTACGCTACTTCAATGTGCCCCATTCCTCGTTTGCATTTTTGGCATATTTGATTCCAGCATCTCCAGTTTCGACAACGTGATTGCAGTGTGGCAGGCTTGTCAATCAACTTTGCATGTCCATGCAGCATGGACACGTAAGCATCTCGTAGGTCTAGGACACATGGCATCCAAGCTGCATTTCTCACATGCTCCTGGCCCTATAAATACCCCGATAAGTAACCCTCAAAGGTTTGGCAAAAATTGGAGCATAGTTAGCAAATTGATTAGCAAGGTTGGCAAAATTTGTTAGCAAAGTTGGCAAATTGGGTTGGCAAAAATTTGGCTTGCATTTGGCAATTTTGGACATTGTTGGCAGTAGTCGACATTTTAGCAATTCATAGCAGTTGGCATTTTTAGCATCGGCACTTGGCATTAGGTTTTTTCTTGTTGGCACTTTGTACTATTGGCTCTTAAGCTTGTAATCGGAAACATAGTTAATGCATTTTGAGTGTTCCAGTCATTCCTATCATTCCTGGACTCCCTGTGCCCCTACCACTTGTCATACATTTTCAAGCAAAGAAGAGAATCGAACCCCCGACTTTGTGGTGATGCATTTTTTCATCCCAGCTACTCTGTTATTTCTATATTATCATTACTGTGTGGCATTGTTTTCTTCATTATCGCATTTATTAATCATTAGTTAGATTTCACGTGTTTCGCGGTGTTTCGGTCGCAGGGAAAGTTGTAGATTCCCTGCAACTTCTATTTAGTGTTGGCGAATTTCACTTCTTCCAGCCATTGTTGAGCAAGTTACAGGCTTACTATAAGGTTTCTAAAACTTTAAAATGTAAAATGATAGAAAATTCTATAAAGAAAACTAAAATGGCAATTTCCAGTGATAAATAGGCACATTACAGACCAGCTTTACTACTTTTATTCCCACTCCTTCATTTCTGCACTTTCCTTGATTAAAAGAGAAGAAAAACTGAGTGGCAACATATGCAATGCCCTGGGAACAAAACAGGCAGGACTGCGCATGACCAAGCTCGCTTCAGTAACTCACCATTGCCTTTCCCCTAATGATAATCATGTTTAAAAATTAGTTGCATGAATTGGCACAAAAGTGCAGCCTAGACCTACCGTCGTACTACTATAGGCGAGAGGTTTCGGATTACAATCCATGCTTCAAGGCATTGGTGAGCTTCGAGGGAGAACGTACTCAAATCTGTTGTATTTTAGTACGCTGCAGCGCATGGAACAGGCTACTACGGAGCAGGCACTGCAGGCAGTCATGGAATGAAAACCCTCAGAGATGATCTCAGGTATGAGCAACAATTTATTATATTTGTAGGAAATGGCGATCAAGGGTGGACTGCCATCACCAACATATACCAACACAGCGTCTAGACCAAGACATCTGTCCACGTTTACGTGTACAGTTAAAGCTGGAGGATGAATGTTCATCGGGGAGGCTGCCCAAACGAAGAAGCAGGGTAAGAAAATTGTAGCCATGGTAGCATTGGACGCACTACAAGGAAGAAATTGATGAGATTTCCGTCTCACGGCCCAAGCCTTCCTTTTACCGTTTGATTGGTTTCATTACGAATAAACCCATCGATTAATTTCCCACAGAAGCATGGTTTTGAAATCCTAAAGCTATTTCCTACCCATAGGAATGGTGAAATCGGTAATAACCAATAATTGTATTAATTTCAAGGTTCAGACACACTGGAATTAACTGCCATGAACACCAAACCTTTTTATGAATTTGAAAACTTCACTCTAGAGGCGTACATATATATTTGCCGTGCCTATTAAAGGCAGAAAGGTGTTTGAAACTATTTTAAAGAGGAGAGCAAGGAGTTTTCTATAAAATGAATTTTGCATAGATAGAGAAACAGGAAACCTGTGGACAACCGCTGCACGTGGAATTACCACAGTTGATGGTTCGAGAGTTTTATCGTTACCCGGAGTTATGGCAGAGTTGGACAGAGTTGTTGGGGCATGTTTATGTTCATATTTGCAGTTATCACCGGTTATTGTTTCCTTTTGTTACCAATTCATCTCAACTCACGTTCCATATACTATATGTTAACTTGTAATACAATAATCTGATTTATTACGACAGCTCTTACTCCCCTAATTGCTCTAATTGGCATGCACCATACACCATCTTAACCTTTAAATAGATCCCCAATTCTTGGTTTTTTTTAAACACATATTAATGGCCCCTTGCTCTTATATTCTTTATGGAAATTGCTTAAATGACATTATATTTGTAATACCAATTATAACACTAATTAGATGATGTTCATGGGATCCAAACCTATCAATCATATTTTGACAAAAGAATAATGGCCTTGAATTGAGAAACTATATCTTGACGAGTAGACTAAGTAACCATAGCCCCATGCCCAACATGGAAGATGTTGTCATCTCCCAAATTTTAAATTGCATGCAAATGCAAGGATAACAAAAGTCATAGGAATTCTAAAGGATGCAAGAATATAGAAAATATAAAGAATCATGAAATTAAAAGATAAAAGGAGATAAGATAAAACTTGCAAGCAAACTATAACATTTTAAACATGATTAAAGTAATCACATAATTAAAAGAGCACTAAACATGGACCACCCTTAGTCGACATGACCAATAAAAATTTCAAAATATAAACTTTATAAATCATAATTTTAACTATATACATATATGTATACTAATTGTGATTGAGATTTCATTCTTAATTATCTCTCAAATAAAAGTAATTAGTATGAGAACCACTTTGAGTATAAGACTTATACCAAACTTTATAAAGAGGACATGCTTCTCTTATATCATAACTAGCCACAACTTGCAAATTTTGACTTAGTTTTTAAAAAAAAAAAAAAATTTGGGGAAATAGCTTTAAAAATGGAATGGAGGCTAGGGTGAGGATTGCTACCAGACCCCATCACACAAGAACTTATTAAAATACCAATAAACATCTTCATCATTCTTTTTCCTTTTTTTTTTTGTTTTTCTAAGAGGATAGCCATGGATAATCACACTTAAGAGCTAGGGCTTATGAGAGGGAGAAAGAAATTTTCTAAGGTCACCTAGTGATTGTGGCTAACCATTCTCCAACCTTACATGTCCTACATTCACAAGACCATGATAATAACATAATAAGTTAGCATAAATCCCATCCTCCATAATCCAACATAACTAATAAAACCAAAACTTTAAAATAGATTGAGAAGAATGAGGTTTTATATAATAGTAATATGATATAACATGAATAATATATAGAACATTATATTTGCATTATCTTCAAATGGTGTTTTGATTTTCCAATGCATAGCAACTCAAATGATCATAATGATTATTAAAATAATATTAAAAAGCATAAAGTGATCAAACCAAAACCAATATGCTAAGAAAATAATGATGGTAAGCATATCATGCATGAGAAAATGATGGAAATGCAAAACAAATATGCAAATGCAACTATATATAAATGAAATGCATAAAGGATGAAAAGAAACCATGAAACTAAGGATTTAACAAGTAATACTCATCATGCCAAATTGAGTTTGGATGCTATTCATTAAAGGAATTTTTTCTCTAGTTCAGTAGCTTTAGCCATCTGATGAGCTGCGATATCGCGTCGCCCCTATGATATCGTGTTCATGATATCGCGGCCTACTGTCATATCTATAAATAAGAGGCAGCTTTTCCTTGTTCACTCATCTAGAGTTAGACCCTTAGCCAAAATATAACAGTTTTACCATTCCAGAGTTAAAATAATTTCCATGTGCTCACAGTAGGAGTCTCAAAGTGAATGGATCTTTATTTGAGCAAATTTTACCTAAGCACACATTTGTGTACGGCAATAAAGACGAACTTTTCGATAAACCTTGCAGCATATGGACTAATCTAAATAGTATTTAATTATTGTTAAATATTTAAATGCTTCCTAGATAATCAATCTCTCTTAGCCCTTGACTCTCCTAGTTAAGTGCATTCAGTACGATCGTTTCAAGCACGTGTGTAATGCTTGGTAACCTAGTAACGAGTAGCGTTTGGTAATCCTAGTAGCATTGCACTGTTTCAGGGTGTGTGTGGCAAGTGGGAATGGATGCTAGTGCCAAGATAATTAGAACTTAGTTAATGAATAGTTAATGAAAGTTATTCATTTAATCTCTTCACCCTTCCCTCTTAGCATAAGGCGTTAAAAAGATAAAAGAGATAAAAATCATATACCTCAAACTTACTTAACCATACAATTGTGACAATACAAATAATTTTGGGAAGACATCGATTGATTAACCTTAAGTGTTCCATTAGGGCACGTAAGCACCTAGTCCTTGGAGTTCGACCAGATCACATGTGAGACGCTTGTATTCATATGGTTGAGTGTAGAGGTACCTTGCCACTCATCATTGGCGTTGTTGCCAGGGACTTAGTTGTTTGTGCTCTACGTAGAACATAGGAAATCATTCATATCGTTGTGAGCTAGAATGAACCCTTAGGGTTGATCAAACAAAAAAAATAAGATAATGGTAAACAGCACACCGAACAAGACAAAAATGTCTTCTTCTTCACACAAAAGCACTTCACTGCCTAGGAACAACACAAGAGATAGTTGGCGGCACAACACACATAACCAAGAACCACCAGTTCCTCAAAAATTCTGTGTGGTATATATTCATCACGATGAATATGTACTCGACTTTACTTTTATTCTCCATCAAGATGAACAACTGCATTAGAGAGACTTGGAGGGTAACATAGTGTTGCCTCCAAACTGAGCAGTCCCCAACATGCTTCTTCATATCTTTGCACGAATAGGCATGTCACAATTATATGTAGAATATGTTGCATGTGATTACGACACAAGGGACTACCATCCCACAGAAGCGCAACATCAATAGGACTTGCGACAGGAGAGTTATTACATATCTTTGAAGGGTAAAGGGCCCCTTAATGCTCCACCTGTCTTAAGCAAAATTGAGGGTGATGAACCTATTTCAATAGGTTCTTCACAAAATGATGTTCCCCCTCCTAATGATGGTTGTGGTGTATCATAACCTTCACCCCATGATTCACAACCCTAGTTTTGATCCCCATGAACACCAAGTGTTCAACGAGGGAACACAAACACATGATAAGGGCAGACATTCTAATCATCATCACGATCAGGGCTAGGATCATCAAAGAGAAGGTAGGAAACATCATCATGGTGATCGTTCTCCTTCTTCTTCACCTTCATCGTCACATTCACCCTCTCCTTCAGTATTAGGATGCAGTCATAAGGAACCTAACCGTGAGGATAAGGGTAAGCAAAGTGAAAAACCTTAATGAGAGAGTCGAGAGTGAGGACGAGGACACTCTAGAGAATCACAACATGGAAGAAGGAAAATTAGGAAACTGCGTAGACATCATAGATACTATGAATGAAATGACTACGAAGAACACCTACTTGCAACCTATAAGAATTCCTACAAGGCACCAGAAAGATAGTAGGATCAAGAGATTTTACATAAATATAATCCCATGATTTGAGGGAGGATACAATGTTGATCCACAAAACCACTTATAGGCATTTCACAATGCATGTGCCTTGCAGAACATCGAAAACGAGTGGCAAAAATTAAAGTTGTTCCCAAGGACGCTAGTAAAAGAAGCGAAAAGCTGGTACTAATCCTTAGAACCAGAATCCATTTGAGGGTGGAGTACGATGCTAGAACTATTTAATGATAAGTATCAAACGTACTCTTAGGTGTCCAACCTATGAAAGAAAATCCAAGAATGGAAGCAAGGAACTCATGAACGCTTGGATACTGCCATGGGCCAATACTATGCACTGTTACATTGTTCCCAAAGCCTTGGTTACTCGTAGTAGGACCAATTATGCCATCTCGTAGATGGACTTAGGCATGAAACTAGGAGAACCCTTAAAATGTATGCCCAAGGGAGATTATTAGAGCTTAGGTCCCATCAGATCCATAAATTATTGGAGCAAGTAGTTAAGGAAGAAGGAGAGCTACGCAAGAGAGAAAACGTGGAAGAGTACAACTGTGATCCTTCCCTCTGAAAAAGGGGAGTGAGATTCTGTGAGGAGTAGCAAGAGTCACCACTCGAGGAGATGGTGAATAGGAAAACCTTGCCACTCCAAAAATTAATAATAGAAGTGTCGGCTAAGGTAGACCAAATGTGGGACTCTGTAGATAGTAGATTTGAAATCATTCTCAAAATTGTAGAGGATCCTAAGGAGTGAAGTAGTGACTATGACAAAAAGAAAAAATGAATTTGGACCATGCACGTAACAAAGGTAAGGGTAAAATGGCTATCACCGAAGAGGTTGTGGATTCTGATACAGACAATGATGGTGGATGTGAGATATGCCAGTATGACCATCCTAAGTGATGTTGCCCAGTAATCTCACATTTGCAAGAGTCTGGGGTGTATGCACTTAACCCATGACTTAACAAATGGCAAGCACCCCGACGGTTACCTTATCCCCAAGGTAACCCGAGGCAGTTCCACCAACTATTAATGTATTATCCAAGTGGAACTCCGCCACAACCTATTAAGCAACACTAGCAGTGGCAATACCCACAATCATGGGGGATGCCACTACCAAGGCAACAATACCCTTACCGACAACTAGATCCATATGGCTACTACGTGCAGTAGCCAATCTCTCCATGTGAATCTGTCGGTCACGTGACTCCACAACATCACTACCAAGCTCTGGAGTATTATAGGACTCCTTCTCCCAGGGGAGACACACCACATACATACCATCCTCCAAATCCATCCACAACTCTCACATCGATAGCTCCATTACCACCCACTCTAGCAATGCAAGGGGAACTCCCCACTCAACCACAGCAACGCAATGCTACACGAGCTATAAACCTTTAACCCATTGCCGGTTCTGACAACCGTACAAGGAGATCTTTCTTCAGAACCAATAGTCCAAACCAGCTTTCACAACCACAAGCAGTTGAGCCTCTGAATGCTTCTCCATCAAATAATGCTTCAGAGCTCCCTTCAAACCAAAACTAGAGCTCCATGCACACAGTTATTTTAACACATACCACCACTAACTGGATTAAGGAGAGTTACCTTCCTAGGAAATTCTCTGACCCCAGAAGCCCTTTAATTTATGTCCAAGTTGTTGGGAATGAACCTTGTAAAGCTCTTCTAGACTCAGGTTCTGAAGTCAACTTGATATTGCAAGAAATGTATAAAGCCTGGAACCTACCTCTACTAAAGAAGAGCAATATTCACTTAGAGCTAGCTAACCAGTCCATCACTGTTCCCTTGGGACTGGTGGAGAACATCGTTACCACTATGTGTGGTTAGTCATAACCAGCTAATTTCCTAGTGATACAAGTTAACAATGACCAAGGGAACTTCTCAATAATAATGGAAAGGGTATGACTAAGTACCATGAATGCATGCCTAGGAATCCATGAACTTTCCCTAAAAATATCTAAGGAAAACACTTGTGGGAAGATTGAGAAGAAGAAAGTTCCATGCATCACATATAGTGATATAGGGTGTGATTGTGTATAGGAATGTTCAGCATTGCCTGCATGCAACCAGTGTTCACCAAAGGTTAACATACAAAGGTGCCTATATGTAGCAACCACACAACAAGAAGACACCCAGTGGTTAACGGCTAATCAAGAGAGCAACTCACCAACATGCATGGCACTAGCTGGGGGACCAACTTGCGCCCACGTAGAAAGCATAAATGCATTGGAGCAGGAGTGTTGCCAACTTCCAACCCTTAGCCTAAAAATATCAATTGAGGGAAGTTGGAAACTCCTAAATGATTCAAATAGATGCACCAATAGGAGAATACTAGTCTGTGTGCAATAGACCAAACCTTATCATAAACCTAGAACAGTCTATGCACATAGCACATTTGAGAAAGGACAACCTCGCTCATCATTTTGGATCTCTCCCTTCCAACTTAGTCATGGGGTAGATGGCCACCTATGCTGATCACTCAAGGCCCTCAGTTTCTTTTTAAGTTTTTGTTTTACAAGTTTTTTTAACTTTCCTTATTTTTGTTTTGCAACATCATTCATACTTTTTCATTTATTTGTGTGATTATTTATTTTGTTAAGGTTTGTCATCCAATAAGTGCTCCTGATGATGGTATGGACTATATTCCATTGATTGCTAATGTTTGATTTTTACCTTTAAGTTATGATGTTGATAATAAGGTATGGTTCTTTTGATATAACAGGCAATGAGTCCACTTCATCCATACATCCATGAATTTCTATAGTCTCTCTTGGCTTGGAACTGTACAATCCCCTTCCTTAAACAATAAGAACTATCAATGAATCGACAACTGGGTATTTCTCAAACTAAGGAAGTACTCAAGGATTGAAAAGGGTGTGACATCAAGGGGATCTGATGCATTCGTGCTGCTCATTCTTTTGGGTGCTTGGATATTTTCTTCTTGATTTTTCCTTACCATTCTAATGTTGCTCCATTATTGGGAAGCTAAGCTAATAAAAATAATAAGTCTTTGCATGGTGTGGTTCTCACACAAAAAAAAGTGAGAATTCAAAGCACACCCCTTAGACGAAATAATCATCTGGGCTATAAGCACTAGTTATGGAACTAAATAAACATGTTTCCTCTAACTAAGGCCCCTTCTCGCTCCCTACTTCTTTTTTGTTTCATTGGAATGATGGTGACTCTTTGGTGGAAGCATTCTTGCTACTTCAAGTGGATGGATTAGCCAAATGTATTAATGTGAAGTCACTAGATGTGGTTTTTTTGAGGCTGGATTTGGAATGAGATCTACTAAGTCACATTAACCATTAATACACAAGGGGCTGTACACAACCTTATTTTTGAGACTCCATTCTCTTCTTGCCATCATTCTTTCCCCATTTTACACCTCATTGTCAGTTATATCAATAGTCTATATTTTGGTTGACGCATTGTTTTCTTTTGGGTAAACTCTTGTGGTTAAGACTTTAACTCTTGTTTCCAAATGGCATTTCCAGAGCCTACAGACTTTTTGAATGTGAGATTGTCAGGGCTCTAAGGGCATTCTTATTTAGTGCATCCGTTAATTTCTTTCCCTTAAACAGTTTTGCAATCACCATTTACTTTGTTCATCTCCATCTTTGACATCCATTTTATCGACGTTGCCAGTTCTTTTTCTCCATCTTTCCCATTCCTTCTCTTTTTCCATTCTCTCACTACCAGAGGTTCGCTCTGAGTCATGGGGGTCCTAGTCCAATTTTTTTGATTTTCTATTAACCCCTACACCTTGGGTAGTCACCAATATTATATCTCTAGATTCATATTTGCCATATCACAACTCAGCCAATGGACCTTACAATGAGGCAAGGTATCAATTGTGTTGTGATTCATTTACCCTTGTTAATATAAGACTGTGTTGTGTGTGCATATGGTAATCGTACATCAATAGATTGGATCTGGAGGAAACACTTGGAATGGATTGGTGCTGAAGCAGTTATGCAAAGAACGGGATTGATGGTGTGCTTATAGATGAACAACAAAAAGCATAATCTTGGCATCGGTAGCAATAGACTTCTTCTTTTCTCCCTCTCTTCTCTCTTCTCTCTCAGCTGCCAAATAAGGTTAAATGTTAAATGTGTATAGTGTTCACTCTTGTTGTCATAAACACTAATTTTGTCATATATTGTAATGATGATTTGTTCACATGTCAACCCATTCACTGTTAGCATCATTCAAGTCAACAATCTCATACCTAAATAATCAATCTCTCTCAACCCTTGACTCTCATAGTTAAGTGCATTCAATACGATCGCTTCGAGCATGTGTGTAATGCTTGGTAACCTAGTAACAAGTAGCGTTTGGTAATCCCAGTAGCATTGCATTGGTTCAGGGTGTGTGCAATAAGTGAAAACGGATACTGGTGCTAGGATAATTAGAATTTAGTTAATGAAAGTTAGTAATTTAGTCTCTTCACCCTTCCCTCTTAGGATAAGGTGTTAAAAAGATAAAAGACATAAAAATCATATACCTCAAACTTACTTAACCATACAACCATGACAATATAAGTAAGTTTGGGAAAACAGCGATTGATGAACCTTAAGTGTTCCATTAGGGTGTGTAAGCACTTAGTCCTTGGAGTTTGATAGGATCACGCATGAGACGTTCGCATTCGTATGGTTGAGTGTAAGGGTACCTCGCCACTCATCACCATTGCTTTTTACAATTATGTTATCTTGGGATCAGATTTAATGGCATAGGCAAAGAATGGATTAATGGTGGAGAGATAAAATTTAAGGATACCATCAAGTTGTGAATGCATCTAATTTGGCACATAGGCAAGTTGATGAATAAATCTTAAGTTATAATTGCTAATATTCTTGCTAGGTAGTTTTCTCACATTGGTAAAATTATTTAAGGCTAAAGCAAGACTAGTGGACTTGTCAAATTGGAGTAAAATTTTATTTCTAAAGTCTTGCCATGAATTGATACAAGAATTTGAAAGCATTAAAAACCATTGAGTGGATTTGCTTTTAAAAGTTGTCATAAAGACTCTACATGCTCTGTCATTTTCAATGATGTTGTAGATGCCTAACAAAGTCTCAAAGCATTTTACATGTTGTCATGCATCATTATTGAGAGTTATAGGATCAAAGAACAAGTTAAAATTTTGAAGTGGTTTTGGAATATTGTGGTAATTTGCAAAATTAAAAGGATTGCTCACCAAAGGAGCATTGGGTGGACTAGCTACCATCCTAGTTTGAATTCTTCTATGGACAAAGTTTGGGAAATGTAAGGCACGTTGTCTCCTTAAAGTGAAATCATGGGTTGTTGGTTAATTAGGGGCAAAAGTAAATGGTCTTTGTTGAGATGATCTATGGGAGTTCTCACTCATAAAATAAAAGACCTTGAAATATAAATGCTAAAAAATTGCAAAATTAAATAAAATAGAAAAATATTTAAATATTATATTTGTTTGTTTAAGAAAAACTAAAATTGCAATATATATAAAATCTAAACTAAAACAATAAATGTGGAAATTTTAGAAAAATAGATTTGAAGCATGATGATATTAAGGAAAATCACCTTACCAAAGCTAGAACTAGGGTAAAGGACCACCAAAACATGAACTTGTAAATAGGCCTTGAAGAAAATAATGAACAAAGATTGGTAAAACTAGAAAACTAATGGCTGTTCTGAAATGAGAAATAAGGGTTTCGGTAACAAAAAAAAAAAGTTTTAGAAACCTAAAAACAGAAATTTTCTACAAATGAAAATAGAAAAATAAAGGGTTCTAGTAACATAAACAGAAATTTTTAGAAACCTGAAAATAGGCCATTGAGAACAGGAATAGGAATGAGAGTAGAAAAAGAAAAAGCAAAAACAGAAAATAGAGAAATGAAAAGAAACTTTGGAACAGAAAAACAAAAAAGAATAGAAAAATAGAAAACAGAAAATGGGCTCTAGAATAGAAAAATAAAAAGAATAGAAAAACAAAATACAAAAAATGGGCTTTGGAATAGAAAAATAAAAAGAACAAAAAAATAGAAAACAAAAAACAGACCCTCCTTCTAATGTCAAAAGGGTGTTGATCCATAAATCTTGATCAAGCAACAACATCCACAAAACTTGTTTTAAGAAACTATTGTTTAGGGTGCTTCCTGTATGGGTACAAAAAAACTAGGAAACAATCTCAACTAGAATGACAACATGACATTTGAACAAATAAAATCAAACTGACACAGAAATTTAAATGAATTGATCTTTTAAAATTAAGACTTGGCAAGAAAAGTGAACAAGATACTCATTGAACAAGCCAAGAATGCAAATTTTATGAAGGTTGTGAGTTTTTTTAAAACTCCAAATACAACTCCAAATGTCTATTTTTAAAAAAATGCTTGACAAAGACTAATGCTCTCTATTACAAGGACATCAAATAAAAGGTGATCAAGCAAAAGACTTATCTCAAAATAAAGCGATGATTTGATTTGGAAACGGATCGCTCTAGTGCAATCTTGTCTGCTTGTGCTTGGGGAAAGCACACCTACTTTGACAAGGGTCCACCTCTGGTTCTTCCGTATGTTCACAGCTATGCCTTTTCTCCTTCTCCTTCTCCGTCCAGATTGGTTCTGCTGCCTTCTTCCCTCACGGAAAAAAAGATCCCAGCTTTTTTCAAACACGATTGGGGATATATTGAATTTGAACCTGGTTCTTCCCCTTCCTGATGCTTTCACTTCTTACTGTTACACTTCCACTTCTTACTGTTACACTTTCTGAAACTGCACAAAACCAGAAAAGTGAAAGCAAAACATGAAAGAATAAGCAATTTTAACTTATATATGCAAATGTGCAATTCTATCCTTGGGCATGATTACAAGAGGTTGAACACAAAAATAATAATAGTATGGACAACTACAATCTGTAAAATACAGATCCCATGATCAGAGGAAATCTTGCGCCAGATCATTACATGCAGATGCCTGTAACCATGCCCGTTGCAAACGCCACCATCACTACGCAATAACTGTTAGCAGATTTGGCAGCAAAATATGAAACGAGATGAAAAATAAAGAGCAGTTGAACGACAGGTAATTGCAGAAAAATCTTATTATCAACAACGGAAATAACAAGCTTCTCTCTTCATCACAAGGAGAGAACAAGAAGAAGCCTCTCTCTCATGCAATGGGAGAACTCTTAACTCTGACCATTTATGATGGATCCCAGGGCAGACTTAAATAGCTTCACCCCGGTTACATAATTGGAAACAGCAAAAATTAACTGAAATAGAACTTTTAGAAGTCTGATGTTATCTTTAAGGAAAAATCAAAAAACTATCGGCAATAGAAACGGAAAGTGCAGTTTATGAATTAGCAACTGCTAGTTCAGTGTTGTAATCTACCGCTTCAGTTAGTTGTTTCCAACAATAACATCCACCGGCATGAATGCAGCATGCACTCCCTAAATGCCACCATGCACGCGCCATCAGCAGCAACAGCACCCTATAGGCCCAAGCCTCACCTGCTTCAGTCGTTCCTGTTGCTTGCAACCATGCCTTCTTAAAACTCAGCAACTGCAGGGCAGCACCGACCATGCCGACTAACCTACCATGATGGCAGAGCGATGAAACTGGAAACTAACAATTAACGCATATTTTCTCCAACAGGTCCCATAGCCAGACCATAGCAGCGCGCATTTTCCACAGCACATTCCCTGAAACATCCGTTTCTGAGTATGGCAACTCCGCTACTTCGAGGTTGGCCAAGCATGCCTTGCTTGCCGCTGAAGCAGTACAGGGAAAGTTGCAGTTTCGCTACAACTTCTATTCGCTGGAATCACCCAGTCAGCTGCGGATTTCCTGCAACCTCTATTTAGTGCCGGTGAATTTCACTTCTTCCGGCCATCGTTGAGCAAGTTGCAGGCTTACTGGAATGTTTCTAAAACTTTAAAACGTAAAATGACATAAATGTTTCGAAAACAAATTAAAATGGAGCTGGCAAAATGGCAATTTCCAGTGATAAACATGCGCGCTACAGACCACCGTTACTGCTTTTATTCACACTAGTTCTTCATTGCTGCACTTTACCTAAAAAAAACGAGAAGAAAGAACGGAGTGGTAACCCATGCAATGCCCTAGGAACGAAACAGGCAGGACTGCGCATGACCAAGCTCGTTTCATTAACTTACTGCGCATGACCAAGCTCGTTTCATTAACTTACCATCGCCTTTCCCCCTGACGCGAATCATGTTTAAAAATCAGTTGCAGGAATTGGCACAGAAGTGCGGTGTAGACCTATCGTCATATTATACTATCATAGTTACTAATTTACTATAGGAATTTACTATAGGCATTTACTATAGGCGAGACTGTCCTAAAGCTATCGGGTATCATAGTTACTAATTTACTATAGGCGAGACTGTCCTAAAGGTATCGGTTAATGGAAATTAACCGATGATTCAGAAGTGCGGTCTTTCTTTTGAACAGCATATATTAATGGCCCCCGCTCTTATATTCATTATGGAAACTGCTGAAATGACATTCTATTTGTAATACCAACTATAACACTAATTAAATGATATTCATTGGATCCAAACCTATCATTCATGACTACTGCTCATATAAATATTTTGACAAAAGAATAATGGCCTTCAATCGAGAAACTCTGTTTCTCTATCTTGGCAGGTAGACTAAGTAACCATGGCCCCATGGCGAGCATGAGAGATATGATAGTTACATTTACAGCTAGGGCAATAGAATATGGTGAAGTGATCAATGAAGCAGTGATGAAATAATTGCTAAAATAATAATTGATGCTTTTAAATAGCAGTAATGAAATAATAGCCCAACACCAAAACCTGATAAAAAATAGGCAACCATGAAATGATCTTTGTTACAAGAAAGAATTGGAACTTGCTTGAATGTCATAATATCAGCAAGCAAAAACACACATGACCATGGCAAAATAAAGGTAAAAAAATGTGAAGTAGTCCCTAGTGGTGTGAAAAATGATTCCTGCAACACCCACTTTTCCATGCTTGAGGCAGAGAAACAGTGGAAGCACCAGAGAAACATCAAAAACCATACTCTAATACCATGTTAAGATATGAGAGAGCAGATTAAATAACGAAAATGGGATTCAACATCCCAGTCAATCTGGGGTCTATGATGAGGCACTTTCACATTAGCCCCTTATCCAATTTATACATGATTTATTTATTTTATTTTCACCTGTGACAGAATATAATGGAAATTGCCAATATCGTATCTGAGAACTACCAAATTGTTAAGGAAGTTGAGAAAGGATATTTCTAAATACATCTCTAACAAGTTTATTGACGTTTTGTACCCTGACATATTTTGCACATTTTGTGAGCTATCTTTGTGCTTTGTTGGAAAAGTTTATTTGCTGAAATTCTTTGCTTATTCTTCTAAATTAATGAAATGGAAAGGAGTTATACATAAATGTGTGTATAAATGCAACGGCACGCTTTCAATATTCAAACATTTTACGGAACATTTTGCCATGCTGTCTGATTTATTTGGTGATCTTAGAGCGTTTGTTCAGCTTTCTTACTATCTTCCAGTGTATTGGTGCATTTGCTTGCCACGAGCCCTGTTCAGTGTGGTCGGAGATCAATTTCTCAATCTTGAAATATGTTAGAAAGAAGAGTCTCCATTAACACGGGATGAAATCACTGAAGTTCGTATTTGTTATGTTTTTATTTTATTATCGGGCATTCATTTTCTTTCAGTGAGGACTGACTTGTACGCATTGGTGCATAAATTTAGTCTCTTCTGTATGTAGTTGCTACTGCTCTATTGTTGCTATGGACACAAGGCATCAAAGTTTACTGGTTGAGTAGAGCAGCCTCGACATATCTCAGAATCCTAATCAAAAGCTATCTCAGTCTGCAGGCAATGATGAAAGGTATGGAGGACTAGAGTTCACTAGAACAATCAGAAGTTGTTTGTAAATTAGCCTTGTCCTGTGACAGGCCTTCGGTTGTACTATTGCAACCAAAAAAAAACAAGAGCATGATTCATGCATGACATAACGGATTTGCTTTGTTTGCACGCAGAAGTTTTACAAGTATGCCATCTTGTGGAAGGTAATTTTCTTATATAATGCTTAAAAGAAAATTTTCCAGATGTGTAACTGTTATGAAGGTATGTTGAATAACGTGCATGTATATGCTTCTTTTATAGCAAGCTAAACAAGTAAATTGAATCTTGTTTAAGCAAGCAAGGAGTTATAAGCACGATTATTATTATTATTATTATTATGTATTTTAATGGAAAAAAAGGTCGTTATTCAGGTGTGATCTTGATTAAATGTAGGTGTTACTAAGTAGCAAGAGAGACATATGTATTCTTTCTTGTAGAATAAGAATGTAATCTTGGTTACTAAGTATGCACTTATGTAGCAATGTTTGTGGAAATTGCATGAAACATTCAATGCATAAATAAAATATTTAAGCTAGCTAAGGTGCTGCAAGGTTTGATCAGAAAGCTTGTCTTTATTTCTGTACACATTGCCGTGCTCAGGTACAACAGTGCTCGAATAAAGATGCATATCCTCAATGACTCCTATTGCGGGCACTTTGGAAAATATTTTAACTCTAGAGAAAACAAACTACAAGAGCTTAGCTATGCTATGACAAAAACTATATGGAAATTGTGTGCTCAAGTGCTATATTTATAGGCTAGCACACCTCACGATATTAGATATCGTACATCACATGTTGGGGCCTGATATCATGTACCTAATATCAAGGCTCTGATATTGTGTATATGATATCGAAGCTAGGAAAAACACTATTCATTAGTGATGCATGGATTTTTTTTATCTTTTTATAGTGATAAGTTTATCATTTATGCCTTGTGTTGGAGTGGTGATGGTTGTTGGCTTTTATATATGATTAGGAGACATTGTTTAGGAAAGGAAGGGTGTTGCACTAAATTGGCTTTGTGCTAGTTTTGATGTGCTAGTAGGTCCACAAGTTTTGTGGCCATGTGAGGAAATTGTTCTAAAGAAATTATGTTTCCAAGGTTTTGGTTGAGATCTACTTGCAGTATCATTTCTGTGTATGTTCATAGCACAAGTGACATTCTTTCATTAATGTTGTGACGTTGAACCTTCCTGTGTTGTTGGTGATGACATATGGTGGAGGGAAGTATGAGAATATTGAGGATATGATAAAGAATGAGAGGCATGAGATGGTGATCCTTTAGAAGATGTTGCAAGTTGGTGATACTCGAGACAATGGTAGTAATGATTCAAGGCAGAGAAAGTGGAACTAGTCGAGGAAATAGGTTGTTGAACATAATATCCATACAAACTTGGATGGCAATAAGGGTAATGTTGGTTTGATGATGGCCTTCCCCACAATTGTGGGTTTTGCCACTATAGTTGATGATAGTGTTAAGGTTGGTAAGAAGTCCCATTAGGATAGTACATTTTCTTGTAGACCTGTGTAAAATTACCTTGTGAAAAAGGTAATTTCCTAGGCATTTGCTAATGTATAAACTTGGGATTCAAAGCAAAAGCCTAATACTCATGTAGATGTAACATGATTGGGCAATAGCCCTTTGGATGGTCATATAGGCAATTTCAAATCCATCATCTTCTTCTGTGGTTGAGTTTATAGCCTCTTCTTTTACATCCATTTTTCCGTTTTGCCAATAAATGTTCCTACCTATTTCTTAGTTTGTTTTCCTCTTCTTGTTTTGATCACTTGATTCTTGTTGTGTTATCCTCTTCTCTACAATTTTTACATAACTTGTAACTTTATCATTCATCAAATCCCACATCTTATCTATCCTTACTTCAAGCTCATCGATAGACTTTTGTATTGACAAGGTTCATTGTGAAATCACCTCATTGAGAACTGCCTCTTTTTCCTCATCATAGATATGGACACTTTTCTTTTGAAGAGTTAGGTCCTAGTCATATTCCTCTACATTCTCTTGTTTACATAGCTATCCTTCTTCTTTTGCCATCCACTTGATTAGCCTTTGTATTTGATGGTCTTTTAATTCATATAATTGGCCATGAGCATAAATCCCAAGGGTCTCTTTCATTCCACTACAAAGCCCATCTATGATGTGGAAAAGTTGCTCTTTTGGAGGGAAATCATGGTTGGGGCATCTATGTAGTGGTGAATAGTATCTATCCAATGACACATCAAAGGTTTATGTTTCTTTTTTGTTTCCATCCTTGATTTCATTTCCTTAGGTTGGACACTCTTGCATAGGTTTGTTGGTATTTCTCGTTGAAGAGTTCCAACATTATGGAATGCCAATGGATTGAATTTGGTTTCAATGATCTATACCACACTTTTGGATTTGTCTATTAGTGTCCTAGGAAAGAGCTTAAGCTTTTTCCACTCACTTTTAATGTTATGTAATATGCAGGCATCATGGAAGACTTGTAAATGATGTTGTGGATTAGAATTATAGCCCCCTGCAAATTTAGGGATGTTATTCATATCAAGCATTTTGATGTGACTTTTTCTTTGATTCCTATGAGGTATTTTAATTGCCTCTATAATCTACATCATGCTCATAGTGGCCAACAAGGGTTTACCATCATCAGACATGTCATGGTAAAAATTTCTATTTCTATTTTTCTAATTGTGACAATCTTGTCTATGCTCATTGGGATTCTTTCTCCCACTATGTAGAAGCCATACCTTCTATGGATTTAGCTATTGGTATCATTAATTTATTTAGTACCTATTCCAACTTAAATAAATTATTAAGTATCTTCAACCAACTTGGAAAAGCATTGGTATAATCTACACCTAATGAGTGGCGAGGTACCCCTACACTCAACCATACAAATAAGAGTGTTCACGCACGATTTTGTTGAACTTTGCAGATAGACTATTTGTGGTATCTAAATGGTTACACATTGATCATAGTTCATTGTCTTCCCACTTGGACTAGTATTTACTTGGTCATGTATGGTTTAGTCCAAAGTGAGGTAAATGATGTGGTCCTAAACTAGTGCTACACTTAGAGACAATGGAAAATAAGCTTGATTAGCTAATAAGCAGTAGAAAATGAAGTCTAAGCTAGCCTAAGTGTGATGAGAATCTGTCCTTAATCATCCATACGAATCTTGGACCTCATGTACTACTTCTGGGATTACCAAGCACACATTACTTAAGCACTCCTAAATACGCTACTGGGTTACCAAGTAGTTACACTTCAATGTCCATGATTAAGTTGTACTCATTCTGCATTTAACTACATGAATAGTAAATGATAGTAAAGAAATATTAACTAAGAAAAAAATAAATAACCATAACAATTAAACAATTAAAAAATAAGTAAATGCTACAATGATAGAGTAATCTCAATCTTTATTGTCGATCATGTGTGTGTTCAAGTATGTCACACTCGAATAAAGGTTCTATACAATTATAGTCATCACACTGTGGGCATGCACTAGGGAAATAATTGAAATTAGCTAAAAAAATTACAAATTGACTCTATTCTAACACTATCTAACTCCTTCCTATGCACCCAAATGTGTATTTATAGGCTTACACAGGAATCATGATATCCTGTATCTGATATCATTATCCAGGCTACAATATCACGTACTTGATATCAAGGATCCGATATTGGGGCATGGCAAATCATGATTCATCATACCCCCACAACTAAATGAAAACTTGTCCTTGAGTTAAACAAAATGAGAACAAGTTCAATTGATTACACAATGGATAGGTATGGGCTTATTGACTAACTAAGAATTTATTCATGCTGCAGTGGAGAATTGAACACAACAAAATTGGGACATAGACATAGAATTACAAAAGAAAATTTTGTTAGAACTCATGTGGTTCCTGGTGGCAATGGTTCCTCCATGGGTCTCTTTCCCTTATCTTGTACTCTAGATTTTGAAAATTGATGTCTCTAAAGAAGTGCCTAGAGCTTTTCTTCCTCTATTCAAGGATCCTGTGCCATCCATGTTGATGCTCCAATGTTTGATGGAGTTGACACCTCCCATGGATATGCCAGTTGCAGAAACATCTAGTTGGCCTTGACATACCAAGCCGCAAATGGCCATCGCTCCTCTTCATAGGCTCTAGCTTTATCCTTGTATTCTTGGTAACTTATGAGCTATCAAGCCAAATCTACCACGACATCCTTTTATCCTTGGTAGCTAGTCTTGACCACCTCTAACTTAGAATTTTTCACTTCTAATTTCTGTAGTGTCTTTTTGTGCTCAGAAAATTCTATTTCATACTTCGCGTAGGTGGTTACTACCTACTTTTGCAATTCCATTCTCGAACATCCTACTTTCAACATGGCCAAGATGACATATCACAAGTTTGCCAACCCCATGTACTCTGTAAGGGCTTGTATATGCAAGTCCTACCTTTTTAGTTCAGCTTGGTGAGCGAAGTCATAAGTATCCAATATGGCCCACCAATTAGTGTTTTGAGCACTAAGAGCATTAATGTAGGATTTGGCCATATGGATTTCTTTTTCTATCACATGTTTGTACATCCTCACCTAATCTCTGAAGTGCTCTTTGAGCTTCTCATGTTGCTTAGACTTATTCTGCCACATGCTTATTTCAATTATCATCTTTTGATGGATCACGTGTACCTCCTCCATTGAGAGGGTTCTGTTTTCTTCGGTCAAGCAATTCATGTCCTAGTTGACCCTTATTAATTGTTAACAAAATTGGTGAAAATTTTATTTGAGAACATTCTTTTGTTTTTCCACTATAGTCAACCAGAGATTGTCAACGGTGAGCTATTTATTTTCTACTTGTAAGGCCTTAAGTGCTTTGGCATGTGCAAATATTTGAGCTTGTGGCTTGGAAGCATCCAAATTGGCCTAATATTTTTCCTCCACCACTTTTTTATTCTCTTCTAGTAATTTATTGAGCTGCTTTATCCAGAAGGACTCTAGTTAGTCTACGAGGATGAATTGAGATGGATCCCACTGTATAGCTTGTAGGGTGACAAGATTTTCTTGGAGTTTTTCTAACTCCGCATCTACATGCTCGACCCTGACCTCTGCCATGACTAGCCTCTCTTTTGTGGAGATGAGGTCTGAATGAGTTGCCGTGACATCTTGAGGGATGTCAAATAGGAATGTCATCACTTGTCCTATCTATAACAACCGATCTAAAACATCCTCATGATCCATAGGAGTGATTGAGGGATTGGCCAATGTTTGAGCATTGCATGCTCTTGTAAAATCTACCGATGGCACAATAGAGACATTAAATGATTCTTTTATGTGGTTTGTGACCACCTCTACTTCTCTCACTACATCTTGGTGCTACATGATCATTATTGTGGTAGCTTCACCAGTTTTTAATTGTACCTGAAATGATGCAACATTTTCAGAGATCTGTTGTAACTAGTGGGATTCCCCTCCTTCTGTTTGAATAGATACCTTACTTCGTGCATGATCAATTGAGACTGTGGATTGTATAGCATCATCGATGAGCCTGAAGAGATTGGCCTCATCACGTCTTCCCCAACTGACCATTTTAGCAATGACCCTAAGATGGATCATCGATGGTTGATAGTCCTACGGCGACGGTGATGGCTAATCTTGTTGGCCTGTAATTTGTATGCTAGGCCCCACTTCCTATTCTTGCTCAGGTTCCAGTGTCTTACTAGCACTTTTCCTTGGGGTTGGTGGCTTTAGTAATTTAGTGAATGAAGCATTTTGGGCCTTTCTGATGATGTCATTGGTCTACCCGAGAATTCCAACATGTCAGCATAGCTTCCTGATGAGATAGAGGAATGGCAATGTGAACTTCCCCATCTTACGTTCTTTAAACCACCTCAAAAGTTTTGTAAGATATAGATGGGGTAAGTTAGCATTAGCCTTTCCCATCAAGGTGGCACTTCCTCTAGCCACATATGTGGAAATTCTGTTTAACCCTTTTGTGGAGAAGATGTGATATGTGTTGATTTTAAAGTAGATTCTCTCTTCAAGTGTCAGCTCTTCAGGACATATGTGGAATTTAAAATATCTAATAAATCTTATTATTTTCTTTATTATTTAATTTATATTTTAAATCGAATAAGTAAAATATCTAAGGTAATGGAAGTTGGGAATAAAGAATTTTCCTTACCTTCACTTGAATAACCAAATCTGAGTTGCACTTTGTGTGACCCTCATTAGCACTAGTGATTGGTGGCTGGTAGATGTTTAATTCACCTCTTATCATTATCTTAGAAAAGGAGGTAAAGAATAATAAAATAATATTCAATAATTATATATATATATATATATTTCTCACATATTTTTTTTTGTAGAATAAGTAAGAAACAACTTCAAGTTTAAAGAAGAAATTAAATTATTAGAGCATAGGATCATGAAAAATGTACTAAAGCTAGAAAAAGATAGTGAACATGGACTTGTTTGAGGAAGAACAAAACCTAAGGGGGATAGATTGTCACGTCCCAATTTCCAAATGATGTTGTTGCATAAGGAAGATTATGCCTCTTCATAACAAGTATTATTGTTCTCATAATAAGAACCAAAAGGATAGTTGTAATTGGAACTTGAAAAGGTGCATTGTATTAATGGACATGTCTCTTGAGGTAACCCTTGGTGGTTTGACCTAAGGCATATATACTTGGGCTTAGAGGTTGTGTCATGCATGGAATGGGGAGCTAGTACAACCAAGTTATAAGAGCTAGGTGAAGTGGGATAACAAGTAGATTGGCCATCCCTTCTAGTCGGGTTATAGGCCTAACCATGATGGTAGTGTTGGATTTCCTATAAGGGATAGATGTCGAAGGAAGAAAACCCAAACAAACACTCTTAAAGCATGATCTAGATATTCCATTCTATATCAATAAAGCATTCTTTTCTTTCTCTTTCTGCACTTTCTTTATTATTTTCCTTTATGCATAATGTCAAATGTTACATATATTTAAAATTTAGTATATTGTCTTCTTACACATAATGTCTAATATAATGTATATTTGACATTTGCTATGACATTTGAGGATGAGATGTCACACTAATGGTTTGATACCAATAACACTGAAGCAGGTTCAATTTGTTTATTTTAACCTTCAATCCCACTAAATCTAGATATTATGAAAGATAATTAAATATGCTACAAAATAAGAAAACTAGCTATCTTTAATTTATGTAAATAATATTTATAATTAGTGGTTTCACAACCCATAAACATTGAAATCACTCATAGATACTCAAACAACATCACAGAGCATGAGGCTATATAATTGCATAATGATTATCCTCAATGCAAGGCATAACTAAATGAGTTCACACTCACACAAGCACATAAGAGACACACATAGGTCAAACACAAACACAATTGAACATAGAGTAGCATGCACACACATGCACCCTTAACTTATGCTCTTGATGAGTGGCGAGATACCCCTACACTCAACCATACAAATACGAGCTTTACACGCATGATCTAGTTAAACTCCACAGACTAAGTGCCTACATGCCTTATGGAACACTTAAGGTTAATCATTCGTTGTCTTCCCAGACTTGTATTTTTCACAGTTGTATGGTTAAGTAAGTCTGAGATATGTGATTTTTATAGTTTTTATGTTTTATCTTCTATGCTAGTGATGTTAAGGGTGAAGAGACTAATTAACTAACTCTAACTAACTAACTAAGCCTTAATTAACCTTGCAACAGCATCCATTCCCACTTTCCATTCACACCTTGAACCAATGCAACCTTGGTTACCAAACACTAGTTGTTACTGGGATCACCAAGCATAATGCACGTGCTCGAAGCGGTTGTACTAAGGCACTTAACTAGAAGAGAAGGGTTGAGAGAGATTTAATTAACTAATAAAGTATTTAAATGATAAAAAATAAATAATAGTAAATAAAGTCCTAATTAGCCTAATCCAGGCATTGCAAAGTTTATCCAAGAAGTTCTTCTTTATTTTTGTGCACAAACTTGTGTTCAGGTATAATATTTACTCGAATAAAGATCCGTTCACTTTGGAGTTCCTACTACAGGCACATGGAAATTATTCTATCTCTAGAAGGGGAAAATTGCTAGAGTTTTGCTACCATCTAGGCCTAGAATGGGAAAAAAGGGAGAGCCTCTTCTTATTTATAGACTTGGCGATGCACTGCGATATCGCGTACGCGATATCGCGGTGGACAAGATATCACAGCCCATGCGATATCGCGTCCCATCAGCTCTCATGCCACTTTCATCTCATCTCATGACATGTCATGTCCAAAACATGATCAAACACATACAATATTTATTAAAAATAGAAGACAATAATCCAAGAAATCTATTATTGTGATCAACATAGAGATTTCCAGTTTTTTCTTTCTTATAACATCTTTTTTTGGCTATTTTCCACTTTGGAATTGCCAACTCAAAATTTTTGTAGCTCTACTAGTTACCTCTACTTTTTCAATATGTCTCGTTATAACACCTAATATTTGTATGAGATGTATTCTTACAATGGGAGATATCTCTTGGAGAAGTAAGACTTATCTACTTGAGTTGGGACATCTTCCCTAAGATGTTTTCTAAAATCTTGGATGTCTCACTTGAGACATCTTTGAATAGGTTGAGATGTCTTGTCATTATACAAGATTTATCCTTTACATATGAGATGTCTCTTCATCAATCGAGATGTCTCCTTTGCATATGAGATGTCTCCTATCAAAGTCAAATCTTGGTAGAAATGTCTTCCAGACATGTGGAACATATTTTGCCTCATTCTAGTTTTCATCAAAGATGTCTCCTTAACCTCCAAGATGTTTTTCCAACACCTGAAACCTACAAAAATTATATATAGGAAAGATAGATGGGGTTAAAATATGTGTTCCTACACCACAGTCAAAGATACATTGCCTATTATTAATTAGTCCAACAATAACTCTATATCAATATCACATCTTTAGCCTTCTATAGATTGTGGAAAGTTGGACACCAAGATCATAGACAAGTTGCTATTTGGATTTTTTACAAGTTAGAAAGCATAGTAACTATGGATATTAAGGGTAAGAATATTTTGTTTTCAAGAAATATGATTTTTAAAGATAACTTCACAAAATCATTCACACACACGATGATAGTTAAAGAAAATGTGACATTTTCTTCTTATATATCTTATAAAAGATTGTAGTTCAAGTTGACCTTTACTAGAATATGAGGATCATAAAGCTAACATGACTCAATATATACTCAATCCACTTGGTATACTAAAACCATGAGTAGACTGCCTTTATGATTTCAAAATTAGTTGAAAGACTTGAAATCATGGAATTTGAAACATGTAAATGAGTTACTATTAAAACATTTGATAAGTAAAAAGCATTTATGTCATAGGGTTCCTTTGTTCTAATTGATACAAAGGATTTTTTGAATCAGTAAGCCTATAAGTGTGCATAATGTACTTAAAGATAAAGACTAGATTAGTGTAATGAAAGCAAAATTTGACATTTGAAGATGTAGAATACTTGGGAACCTATCACATCCATAAAAGCTCATTGAGCTCTATGATGAAAGTGGATGTTTAAAAATAAAATAAAAATAAATAATACCATTGAAAAGTATAAGGCATAGATAGCAATAAAAAAATTTATCCTTAGCATAAGGATATTGATTATAAAGAGACTTTTGTTCTAATTGTGAAGTAGAGAACCATAAGAGTTATTTTTCCACCAGCAAGTGCTTATACATTAATTAGAAATAAAATATACATTTTTAAATGGATATATGAAAGAGGAACTATTTATGTACCAACTAGAATATTTTGTAAAATGTTTTGATCCAAATTATGTTTATAGAATAAAGGAATCCTCGTATAATTTGAAACAAGCTTTCCAAGAATAGCACATAAACTTTAATAATTATTTATATAAATCGAGGTTTAAAATACATGATGTAAATGTTAGTTTATACATATACTTAAATAATGACTCGTGAAGGAATATTATTCTTGTATTGTATGTTTTTTTTAGGAAAAGGTCGAGCGAAATCTATTCCAAAAAAAATTGGTGAGCTACGTCTGCAACATAGCGCGGGCCAACATCCGTGGCCCCACAGCAAAAGTCCCCCATGACCAAAAGGGACGGATCACACACCACCCAGCAGTCAGCGCCAGATCATCCGACCCAGAGGGCAGTCCAGGGGTCAGGGAAATAGCGCAGCTGGCGAAAACAGACAGAAAAACCCACTGAGACGGAAACAGCAACAAAACAGTAACTAAAACCGACCCTGCAGCACACACAGGAGCCGGCAGAAACAACTACCCGTCTGGCTGATGCAAGCCACCCGGTTCATGCGCAGCCAACCCCGCAGCGAGGCGGCGCCGATTCTCAATAATCACCTGGGCGATTCCAGACCTGCCATTCTAAAGGATACCCTCAAACCAGCGTTGTGCGTGTTGAGGCCGAGGGGTTGGAGACGTATTCTTCAGGCTGCTGCTGAGCGTGGTATCCGGCGGGTCCTTCGCCTGAGACGGCCTTGGGCGATGCTGATCCTGATCAGCATCCTTGTATTGGGTATCCTGCATCACGTCCGCTCCAGAGGCAGAAGGAATGCCATGTTCCCTCCGCGAGGTGCCCGCACCCGACCCCACCTGAATATGGCACAGTCTACCGCTGGTCCCCTCAGTCGCCCAGGGTTGAGCACCCCGCACAGGGTCCTCGGTCCTTTTGGGCTCGTCCACCCAGGGGCCCCCACCCCTCAGGAACATAAGCTCCTTCCAAAGCTTCCTGAATCTGGCACATAACGTCGCCGGGAGGGGGCACTGTACGTCCTTGAAGACAGAATCATTACGGGCTTTCCACAGAATCCAAAGCGCGGTGAGGCCCGGCGAGTTACCAGAGATCTGAAGGGGGGGCAGCCCACACGTGTGCCAAAATTGACGTGTGACGGGACACTCCACCATGAAATGCTGCAGAGTCTCGGCAGAACTAGCACACAGGGGGTAGTGCGGACTGATCCCCAGGCCTCTACGCTGCAGGAACATCCGGACAGGCAGGGCATTGTGAAGGATCAGCCAACCGAACACCTTGATCTTTTCGAGGATTGACCCCTGCCAGAGTCGCCGCCAGCGAGGGTGAAAAGGGAACCGGGCCCTGAGGTATTGCCGGGGATGAAGGGGGTTGTCTGCGTCCCCCGTGGCCAGCACATGCACACACAGCTGCTTCCACACCGGAGAGTCCGAGCTCGTAGCCCTCCAGGGCCTATATTTCTGCCTCAAAAGTTGTGCCCAAGTGGAGGGGTCCTCCTGCATGGTGGAAAGCCTCCAAACCAGGCGCTGCCTGCCCAACGCCACCTCCTCCGCGAAGGAGAGAATGCCAACCCCCCCGGCCTCGCGAGGCCGCGCCGTGGTAGCCCAATCCACCAGGTGCATTTTCTTCCCCCCTTTCCCGCCGGACCACACGAACTAACGCAGGATCGTATCAATCTTGGTGACGACGCCGACCGGCAGGGCCACGATATAAGCCCCGAATCTGGCCATTGCCCCCAGTACAACGGTAGCCAGTATAATCTTTCCTTTACGGGAGAGGAATTGATTCGTCCAATGGACCGTGCGCTGCTGAATACGCATCAGTAAGGCCTACCAGGTTTGTCTTCGATGCCAGTCGTGGATGGGGATGCCCAGATATTGATCCACCGCTGCACCCGGAAGAATCCCCAGGATTTGAATAATTCTGCTACGCACCGCCGGGTGCGTGTGTGTGAAATAAAGCGCGGATTTCCCAGTGTTTATTTGCAACCCAACCTCCCGCTGGAACCTGTCCAGCGCCCTCGTCAGCGCCTTAACCTGCGGAACGGCAGCCCTGACATAGATCATGGTATCGTTCGCGTAGTGGGCGGTGAGGCAACACACCCCCTGTATGTCAAGACCCTGGACGCCTTCGTCCACACAGTAGCTTTGTAGGAGATCCATCAGCATCAGAAAGAGGAGAGGGGAGAGGGGATCGCCCTGCCGTAGCCCGTGGCCGGTTCCATGGAAGCCCCATAATTGCCCATCTATATCCAGGGAGTACCTGTCGCACCGTTGGATCTGTAAGTAGAGCTCCAAAAAGTCCTTGTCCAACCCTTTGGCAATCATCACTTTCCGCAGGGCAGCCCAACTAACGGTGTCGTAGGCCTTCGTGATGTCTAGCTTGATACAGAGGCCTGGAAATTTCGCTAGACGAAGGGAGTGTTGGATTTCATGCAGTAACAGAACCTGATCCTGAAGGTGGCGGCCCTTGATGAATGCAGCCTGGTTTTTCCCCACCAAATGTGGCATGAGAGGGCGCAATCTGGCCACCAGCATGCGGGAGAACAGCCGAAGAAGAGAGTTGCAGACACCAATGGGCCGAAAGTGCCCCGGTTCAGTGGGCAACTCGTTCTTAGGCAAGAGGACCACGCGGGAGCAGTTAATTTCTTTGCGGACCTGCCGCCAGACCAGCATGAAGTTAAAGGCATCAAGAAGGTTGGCGCCAAGCACCTCTTCATACTCTCGGAAGAATTCAATTGGCCAACCATCCGGGCTGGGCGCCTTATTCACCTGCATATCTTTCAACGCGGCGCGAAGTTCCTGACGGGAAAAGGGGGAGAGCAGCCGCGCGTTTTCTGCCTGGGCCACCACCTGCGGGATGGGCACAGAAATTGGATCTGTGGCCTGCCACGCCCACACCTGCTGCCAGTAACGCTGCAGCCCCTCCACCCCCAACTGTGAGGGCGTCTGTGTGTCCTGCAGGAACCGTTGCAGGGGGCGGTGGTGTTTTCTGCGATGCTCCACCGCCTGAGCAAAGAAATATTTTGTATGTCTGTCTCCCGATTGCAGCCACTGGATCCTAGCCCGTTGTCGCCAATAATCTTCCTCTTCGTGATGCAAAACCTGCAACCGCACCAAGAGGGCGAGCTCCTCGTTATCTGTTTCAGTTTGCTGTTCCTGTTTGTCCTGTATCTCTGCTAGCCGCGCCTGAATTAGACGTCGCTGTTCACGGAAGTTATATTTGTCATCTTTGGGGAGGGATTTAATTTTCTGTTTCAGCCGAAACAGTGCGTTGTGCAGGAAATCGCGCGGATCCTCCAGTCGCTCCGTGAATTGCGGCTGCCCCATCGAGCACTGTGCCCGCCCCATTGAGCGCTGCGCCTGCTCCCTCGAGCCCTGCGCCAGCCACATTGTGGACTGCGCCAGCCGCGTTGAGCGCGCCTGCCGCCACGTGCTCTTCACCTGCCGCGTCTGGTTCGCCTGTCTTCTCGTCTGTTGCGCCTGACGCGTCGCACCGAGAGTCTGCCCCGTTTGTGTCACTCCAGCCTCGCCGGTGTAGCCTGCCCAGATTTCCTGCACCGCCTCAGCCAGCCACGTCTTCCGCAGCCACGAGCGCTCAAACCTGAACGGCCGAGGTCTCTGCTCCGTATGTCTGTCCACCTGGCAGAAAATCGCCCGATGATCAGAAGCCATTCTAACCCCCCCATACGCGTGCACAATCCAGCCCGTGAGTAGCGACCGGCTTGCCCAGACCCGGTCAATCCTAGTTTGAACCTGCGCCACGCCGTGACGCCGGTTGCTCCATGTGAACCGGCACCCCGTAAGCTCCAAGTCCGCGAGGGCCTTATTTTGCAGCAGCGCCTGGAAGTCGGAGGCCCCCGGGGGCTCCGCCATGGAATCCCCGGATTTCTCCCAACTGTACAGTCTCTGATTAAAATCTCCAATTAACAGCCACGGTGCTTCGTCCGGCACCTGACCCGCCACGCGTTCCAGCTCCTGCAACCGCTCCTTCCACCCTTGAGCGCCATACACATTAGTGACCCAAATGTTCAGCCGGGGCAGATGTACCGTGATGCCCCAGTCGGACATATCTCGCACGATTGAGGTGTCCTTGGTGAGGACCGCGAGACCACCGGCACGTCCCCTGCTCAGCACCAAATGGCAGTGCCAACCGGGCCAATCCAGCATCCGGGCCTCGGACTGCTGGAGTTTTGTCTCCTGTAGGCACACAATGTCACACCGCTCATCTGCCACCATACATTTCAGGGTATGTCATTTGTACGGGGTACCCTGGCCCCTGCAGTTCCATGAGAGGACCTTCATGGAGACTGATGTCGCTGAAATGCCTCCTGGATCGTGGGTTGAACACCCAGATCTACGTAGAGCTGCGCGGTTCTATTTTTGTGCGAGCTATTTCCTGGTGTGCCCGCCTTGCCCACCGGCGATGGCACCACCGAAACACCTGCAATCTTTTTCGGGCTTGGTCTATCTGTCCCCCTGCAGGTATTAATCCAGTCTGTTACAGGGGGCGGGGACAGATGGCCTCCGGCAACAACCATCAGAGTACGGGGCGCCGCAGTGCTTTGGTGCTGCTGCGCGAGATTGTCAGGGGACGGAATTCCATCCCCGACCAGAGCTTGGAGGTATGGCTTGTCCGACTGGTCCTCCCTCGCCGTCTCCCCCGGCCCTGCAGTGCGAAGGTCCGCCATAGGTAGTTTCCCCTGCCCTGGGTGTGGGTGGGGCCGTCCTTGCTGTTGTCTTCCTCCTGTCGCCCCTGTTTGGGTTTCCGGTTGGGTCCCCGCCTTCGGCCACCCACGAGCTGCCATCCGCCCTCCGATTCAGATGATCCCCGGTCTCTGCTGGCCACCCCACCCCCGAGGGGAGAGGTCCTCTTCGCAGCCGGGGGCCTTGTTAGATTTTCAACATGGATGCGTACCTGCTCCTCTTCGAGCTCAGAGTCCAGCACCAGCACCTCAGCCTGCACCTGCAACGGGAGAGGCCTCCACACGCAGAACCGCGCGAAACCCATGTGCTCCATTCCTTCTGTGAAGTGATCAAATTTGATGAATTCTCCAAACACCTGTGCCAAGGATAGTAATGTTTCAGGTGACTAGTACTCGAGGGGTAACTCGTAAAGTCAGATCCACACCGGCGCCCGCTCGAATAGATTCGGGTCACGGTGAGCGCCCGGGCGCCAGGGAGCCAGGGCCAGGCCCCGCGCACCGTAAAACCACAGCCCCCCCACCAGCACCTTCTCCCGGTCGGCCAGAGAGGCAAAATAGAACAGGAGACGGTCATCAGCGAGGCTTTTGACCGTCACCGTTTCCAGCCCCCAGACCGCCCGAACCCACCGTCGAACCAAGTCCAAGTGAGGCCGTGCCCCTACCGAAACGAATCTTCCAATGAGACTACGTGCGAGGTTATCCAGGGTGGCGTTAGCAGGTCGCTGAATTTTGACCCGCAACTCCGGCCTGTCGTTGTGTCCTGTGCTTGTGGCAGTTCGCTGCTTCTCCGCGCCCGCTTCCCCCATAGCCGTGCGTTCCTTTGCCACATCGGTATCCGCGGCGCCCTCTTCCTTGCTGCCGCTCGCCCTGCCACCATCACTTGTGCTCCGCCCTCCGTCGCTGCTGGTCCGCCCTCCGTCGCGGTTGGTCCGCCCTTTCTGCATCTCGTTCTTGATCATTACTTTGGAAAAGACTATTAAAATAATGAACCATAAAGCAATCTCACTAATACTTGATTGTGGTTTACTTGAAGCATTGCCAGATCAGATAAAATGATCATAAGTAAACCCTTGTATTGTATGTTGATGATATTATTATCATATTAGAGTTACAAGCTTTGATTCATATGGTTAATAGTTAAAATCAAAATTTGAAATGCCAAATCTAGGAATTTTCAATTACTTTTTTGGTTTTGAGATAAATCAATTCACACACATATATGTTAATTACATAAAAAAAGTACATAGTTAAGTTATTGACAAAATACTATATGTTTGATTATGAATTGTAGGTGATACCTCTAGATCTACGTAGTTGCCTTAAGTTGAATGATTTAGAAATTATTAAAAAATGCTATGGAGTTTCAATAATTGATTTCCAAATAAATTTATCTTACCAATTCAAGACTAGATATTGTGTATGTATTAAATTTGTTATCATGATTTAATTAGAAATCAACCAAGAGCCACATGATAATTGCTCTAAGAATTCTTAAATATATTAAAGGAACTATGGGTAAGATATCACTTACAATTACTCTTTAAAACATTATTTACAAGGGTCTACTAATGTTGATTATGGAGGAGATGCCATCAGAAGATGTTCAACTATAGGATTTTACATTAAATATAAAGAAATTATAATAATATGATATTCTATGAAATAAAAGATAATTTTACTTTCATCCATAGAATCAGAGTACAATGTAGTCATTCATTTGGTAATAAAATTAAAATGTCTGAATCAACTATTTGTAGAGTTAAACAAAATTTCAAAACCAATCACTATAGTATGATAATCAAAGTACTATTAAGTTGATTAAAAATTTTATTTTCCTTGAAAGGACAAAGAACATTGAAATAACAATACATTACATAAGACATGCCTTTACCAAGGGATTGATAAAGCCATTTTATATTAATATATTTGATTAATAAGCTAGTGGTTTCACCAAACTATTAAGTTCAAGGAATTTTAAAATGTTTGTTCAAGATATATGGCTATGTCATTAAACCCATGTATCAAATGACAAAAGGAGTTAAAGATTGACAAACTTACACATTGGTTTTTCTATGAACCATAGATAACTATGGTGAAATTGTAAGGTCTAATAGTGATAGTTATATGTATTTGATGATTATCATATGATGTTTATAAATGTGAATAACTATGGTGATTATCATCTAAAAATTATTATTATTATTATTGCAACTAGTTATGAAGAGACATGACTATGTAGTTTTTTACTTATGTTGTTTTGCAAAGTTTCTAGTGTTTTATATACCAAGGCATTTTATACACTATAATAATGAATACATCATTTACATTTTTTGGAAAATTATCTTGGTATTTATTTATTTTCTTTGAAGTACAGTTGTTGTCATTGCTAAAGGTTCTAACCCTGTGGTTGTATTTTTCTTAACATAGAGTAGTAACGGATAAATAGTTACGTTAGGGATTAAAACCTAAGATCTGAGGTAGCTGATAGCTTTTATACTAATACTAATATTTGATTGTATTTGTGTAGATACAAAGGATATGTCAGATAAATGAACTTATGCAAAATACATCAATAGAAATAAATCTTTAGTACAATAGATATGTCTAATATTTATGTAATTTAAACATATATTTTATATAATTCTCTAAAACTAACACTAGTAGGTTTAATAGCTCATGTAAATAATGACTAGAGATTTGCAATTTTCTTGTAAAGAAATATATTCTACAACATCGTAATAATACATTTTACTTATCTTCTACTACTTGTACTAAACACAATTAACATATTTTGTCTTCATATTACTCATTATTCTATTTTTTTGGCTTTTTAAAGTAGAAGACAATAAATGTTTTCTTTTATTATACAATAGGGATTTATTTTAATAAAATAGATGAAATTTTTAGTTTGATGAATACTTGTAATATTATTTTGACCACAATCCATATATCTATTTAATCATTAAGGTTTTTTTTATCATAGGAGCTATATATTGTATCATTTTTAGTAAAATTTGCACCACTTGTTACATATATCTATCTAGGCAATCTCTTGGAAGTTTGTATCTATCCAAGGAAATAGTGTCATTTTCAAGAGCAATTCCTACATCATAAACAAACCAAACGTTGAGAAAACTATGAAAAATAAAAGCCTTGAATAATAGAATATATTGCCTTGAATGTGACTATCTCAATGAAAAAGAAGACATCATAAGAAACCATATTACTCAAGAAAAGCATGTCCTCACAACAAAATCCAATCAAATTCCAAACAAAGATGAAGTCAAGGAAAAGGATAATGAGAATTTAAGCAAGTCTAGACTTTAACATGGAATGATTGGTCACCCATCCTATTACAAAATTAAAGGAATGATCAAACAAGAAATATCTATAGGAATAAAAAAATTTAGAAATTTAAAAATCATGCAACAATGGATTGGATCTAGAGGAAACACTTGGAATGGAGCAGTGCTGAAAGTATCTATGCAAGGAGCAAGACCGATGGAGCGCTTACAGACAAACAACAAAAGGTGCAACCTTGGTGTTGGCAACAACAGACTTCTTCTCTCTTCTCTCTCAGCTGCCAAATAAGGCCTGATGTCAAATGTATAAGGTGTCCAACCTTATTTTCATGAACACCAGTTTTATCATGTTTTGTAATCATGATCTGTTCATATGTCATCCCATTCACCATTAGTTCCATTTAATTTAATAATCCCATACCATCCCAATATTTTGTAAAGAACTCAAGGACGAGTTTTTATTCAGTCATGGGGGTATGATGGGATGCAATATCGAAACTCTAGTGTGTAAATCAATGCTGATGTTAAAACTATCTGCAAACGATGACATATTGTTAACTTGGCAGAGAAAACTAAAACATGAAAAATGAACTACAAATCAACGATTTAATTAATTCACTTTGCATCCCTGGAAGCAACCGGAATCTTACAAACTCGATCCATGCAATATATTCAAGCCGAAAAAGAAGCTAGAAAACTGATGAAACAGGTGAAACGCATATCGAGTATTAAATGAGTTTCAGTGAATCTTCCTAATTTAGTGATCAAATGCAGAATGGCTACGTTCAAACTTAGCAAGTTTCTAATTCTAAAACCAAGGAACCCAATGTTCGTCGGAACTAAAGAATATTAATTGAACTAAGGAGCGGTCACTGTACATAAATAAAAAGATAAATGCCATTATGTTTCTTTGTTCAATGCAAATGCAATGGCCATCGATTTAGATTTTATGATATTTTGTTTATTTGACTATTTTATTGGTGTAAAGACTTTTTCTAGGTTAACAAATATGTGCTTGCATGGTAAGGGCTTTCATGTCATAGCTTTAATACATAGGCAACTTTGTGTTGTAGGAAAAGTTCTCCATAAAAGAATTCTAAAACTAGTGTATTCCCATATATCCAAAAAATATATTCCATTTCAATATTGTTAGAAATGTTCATTGACTATTTTCAATACGTTATAAATTGTTTACGTTGAGAAAAAATGCACGTGGCATGTTGACTATCCATAAAGTTGCTTTACAATTGAAAATCCATGAAGAATATGTTTTCTCATCACAGGGTGACGTTAAGTGTTGATACATGATTACAATACACAAATTTGATCTTGGAAATTCTATTGATATTAAAGGTGTAACAATTACAGTAACTTGAATAAGTCATAGGGTTGAGGGGAAGGGGAAGTTGAGAGCACTGTGAATGAAACTCGGGAACAACCTTATAAATATACGAGGATTAAAGGAGGAAACTCGAATCGGGGCACTATCAAACGTTCACACATACTAACATGTTACAAGATATAATGACATAGAATTAGATGAGGCAAAGAGCTCTCACACATACTCTCAAAGAGTTCATTTTTAGGTAGCAATTACTACTAAGGATGCAAGGGTATTAGTATATCCATGTGAGTACCACCATAAAAATAAGTAGATGTGAAATAAAAATCAAAATACTAAAACAAAAGGATGGTACATCATAGTGATAATTATTCAAAAGATTCTTTTCAATTTTTTTGTATAAGATAAGAGAGTTCAACTACACACATAGTGAAGAATTAGTGAACAATTTGACTCCATCATCATCTTAACCTTGTTCCAATAAAATGGTATCACATAATCTAAGCATATATATTACATAATCCAATCAGATTTGAAATGAAGTTTAAAATCTCCAACCAAGTAGACCAACCCATAATTGGGCAACTTATTATGCACTATTTTTTTATTGAAACTAAAGCTTTATTATGTCTGAAGACCTATAAAATCTACTAGATATATTCTATAACTTGACCAAACAATAATGAGGTAGCAAAAATAAACCATGCAAGTTTGTTTACAACAAAATTATAATATTGTCTCAAATTGATAGTCATATCATAGAAAGGAAACATATGCAACTCATCTTCAAGTGCCCCTAATTTGCACAACCTACAACTCATCTTCAAGAGCTCCTCACCTATACAACCTATAAGTATTCCCTTCAAGGAAATTGAATCTATCTTGTACATTTAATTCTAAGATGATGCAAACTTAAGTGAAACTTGCTATTATACTCTCATACTTGATTAGGATAACAACAAATAAGAAATAAGAATCACATAACTACCATGATCCAAAAAATTTTAAAAAGCAACAAGACAACAACCATAATAAAAAATTGACATGGTACGACACTAGTTGCGAATTTCAACATTGCCTGTTGTTGGTCAATCATTACTTTGTCATGATTTTTTCTTCCATTGCACAACTTGTATAAGATATTAAAATTTTAGAATGACTTTTCACCTATGCATCTAACAAAAGTGGTTCTGGTAATAAGCAAGGAAGTAAGGATTGGTAATTCCATATATGGTATTATGCTTGAGTACGTAGGCATTTACAATGACCATGAATGGATTTTAATTCTATATTTTTAAAAATAAAATAAAATATTATTGCAAAGTAACATTATTCATATAAAAACTATAAGTTGCTAAAATTAAAATTAAAATTAAGCTCTTTTTTGTTTTTTGTTTTTTTTTGTTTTTGAAGGGTTGACTAGACAAATATTACAGTTTTACAAAAAAACAAATACAAACTTTATAAATTTACCCAGCATCAATAGATGCAACAAAAATAAATTATATATAAGTTTTTCTTTTAACATTATTATGCTATCTCAAATAACAAACACATGCCGCCCATTTAAAGGCTCCACTCATACAACATATAGGTGTATTTTTCTTAGAGATTTAAATTCATATTTCACCTTCAATACTAGAATGATATCCATGTAAGCCAAGTTTACTAATAGTTGATTGGAATACTAATTAAAATATAGTGACCAAAAATCTAAGTTATTAAATATAATGTAACATAAATAAAATTATTTCTTACATAAACCCTCACATCTTTAATACCGTAAGGTATAAAAATTTTGACAATTTTAATTAATGTAATGTTTTCTGTGATTCCCATGTTTTTCGTTCCTCATATCTAAAATTCTCTCTCTTATTTGGTTTGCTACTGCATTGTAGAATGGAACTTAACATTTATAATAAATATTAAATTTTTATAATTTAAAATATTTTCCCAAATTTTTAAACTCAAAATTAAAATGCAAGGACCACGTGAAAATGGCATAGCTTTTGACGTTGCGATTTTGACTGGACAGAATGTTGTACAGGCCTCTGATAAAGCATGATCACGATATTCTTATGGTAAATCTTAGACGGTAGCATCGTCGCAGGCTGCCAAACGTGTAAATCAGGCTCACGATGGATAAACTCCACATTTAAACGTTCACCGATGAGAATGAAGTCCTCTATTGGAGCAATGGAAATGGTAGTGGATTGCATGCGATGCAATGCTGATTATAGTTTATGAATCGTAATTTACAATTCATGG
Source organism: Gnetum montanum (assembly GCA_015680685.1). NCBI lineage: Eukaryota > Viridiplantae > Streptophyta > Gnetopsida > Gnetales > Gnetaceae > Gnetum > Gnetum montanum. The sequence goes on along the minus strand of MNCI01032496.1, from coordinate 81,294 downwards.
CAGAATGTGATAAAATAAATGGTAACATTGAAGCCGATATATGTGCCACTACCCGTGGATATATGTGTTCTCTTTTGTTAATATTTACAATTTTAATCTCATTCCTTATTTACAAAGGTTTAAATATGAACAATATAAATTGAATCGTAAAGATAACATTCAAGAAAAAAAATCACTATAAAACACTAAACATTTGAATTATGTAAATTAGTGAAAGAGATGCCTTGGTAATAAATTTGAATAATGGTCTCGTGTAAATTACGTGCAGAATGATAATGTACAAAAGTCAGCGGGATGGTACTATTAATATATTACATGGTTCATGACATTTTGTATATGACACAATGTGCATCAAACTTCATCATTTCATCAGGCTAACCACTAACTAGTCATTACACATGACTGTATTTAGTACAAACTATATATTTCCCATTGGATAGGTTTAAAATGATCCAATAAATCTCTCTTCTCTAATATTACACAGATGCAGTGAAATTCCAAATGGCAACGCAGTGGGTTATTCCATAATGCAAAATTAGTAAATTTCTTTTCCCCTCACATCTCCTTCGGGTCACGCACTGCTGGCTGCATGCACCTGCATATTTTTTTAAACTGTCAAGTCAGAGAAACTTGGCCTTCATTACATTTGCGTAAATAGAAATTGAAGGAAATCCTCATCCTTCCTTTACGTTTTATGCAAAACACACATATGTATGCATGGCTTGGTGCTTGTTTAGACCCGAGATTCATGCTGCAGCAGCTGGTAACAGAGCAAGAAAAACGCAGAATAGTAGTTCAGCCAGTCGTTCAGAAACAGACATCTTTGGAAACTCGTTGTACGTTTTAAATTGCAAAGTTAGAAACTTGTAGGGAACGTTCATTCCTCCTTCCGGAGTCTACTCAGCCTTCCACCAGGCAACAATGGCTGCATGCATATCAAAGTCATTGTGAACTCAGCCTTTCACTCTGCAACAATGGCGGCATGCCCAACAAAATCGCTGCAAACACATACTTTCAGAAAACTGAGTGATAGGTTCTTTTCTAAAACCGTCAGGCCAGCCTCCGCAGGTTTCTACAGGCAACGGCGAAATTGCACAAAATTGGAAGGACGTTATGCAGCAAATGTCGCAACCATCTAGCAAACAATCATGGTGAAATAAAACATGGTGGACCTGCGGATTTCAATGTTCTGCAACAGTATCAGGCAGCATCAGCATCAACATGAATACAAGGGCAGCCTCCATATTGTGGTTTCCAGATCTACTATTGCTGACCGACGACAAATCCTCCGTCGCTGCCAACTGCACCTACGATGTCAAGCTCATGCTGAGGTTGGTGGAGAACTTTCTCATGCACCAGCACGTCAAGGACACAGCTGGTGATTTCAAAACTCTAGAGGAGACAGTAGGGGCTGGCTATAGAATTCCTTAGGGAGCACACGTTTTCATCAAAGCATGGGCAATTCAGTGTGATATGGGGGTTTGGCCGGAGCGATTCATTCCAGAGCGTTTTCTGGAGACAGAGGCAAAATGGGTGCCCCACTTGTACGTGAATTGTAGCAACTACATTTGTTGCAATCATGGTGCCGGAATAGCTTTACAGCGAGGGAATGACAGCGTAGGCGGACATTTTCAGCTCCAACGTGGTGTTGCTAGAGATGGTCTATGGTTCCCATTGTGTGGAAAATGCAGGCGGTGAGCAGAGTTAGTACTTGCCGTTGGTGGCTTTCTAGAATGCCCACGAAGGATTGTCGCAACAGATGCGGGATGCGACCGTCGAAATGGCAAGATGAGAGAGGATGTAGTGGATGCACTTCTTAGCTATGAACCCAATGGAGCCACTAGTTTCTCTGCAGGTCTCACAATGGCAGTGGATGTGCTTATCTGGGGGTCGTGCAGGAATCCCCATCATAGCAAGATGAAACCCATCACCATTTTCTTGAGCGACGGAGGCAACGACGATGGCATTAATCCTATACATTTCAGCAACTGTCTTAGGAAAGCAGACCTAGAATCAGAGTGCACCCCTCATCAGTGTGTTTCAGTTTTATAGTTTCTGCAGTATTTCTCTCAGCCCCACATTCCGTTCTTTGACACATGAGATCCAACTTAAAATTTTAAGTCCCTGAAATGTTTTCTCTCTATCTCATTCCCTTGGAATTGCAGAGCCTTGCCTGACAACGTCTTTTGTTGTCCATTGGATTCTAATTATTTTCAAACCTTTGCATTTTTCGTTAGGTTTTAATCCTTTTGCACGTTTTTCACGAGTCTGATCACGTTGCAGGATTATGCGGACCACAACGTATTTCTTTTTGATGCATGTTTTGACAACCGCCCTGCTTATGTTATCCTCTTGGTTGTGGTTTCTTCTAAAGCTATTTTCTTCAGCTTCTTCACAACCTCTGGTTGTTTCTTCTCTGGCAGTATTGCAAATCATCTCTCCATTGTTGTTGAAGTTCTTTGTCCATTGTTGTTTTCAGCCGAACATCTGCATACGTGACATTCTCTAGTGTTGGACCTCTCATGTCAACCATTCAAACATGAGGGTTCCTCTAAACCCTTAACACCCTTTGGCTCTACCATCCAGTTTCGATTTGTTGAATGTTTCATGTTTTCCTTTGAAATACTATCTATAATAGTTTTGTCAGTACATCGTCGTACCCCCATTTTTCCTTTGATGAATGGGGTCCGCTCAAATTTTAATAAGCGGGGGTTTCAAATTTTAATGAGCGGGAGTTTCAAATTTTAATGAGCGGGAGTTTCAAATTTTAATGAACGGGAGTTTCAAATTTTAATGAGTGGGAGTCTCAAATTTTAATGAGCGGGAGCTTCAAATTTTAATGAGCGGGAGTTTCAAATTTTAATTGCGGGAGTTTCAAATTTTTGAAGTTGGAACACTATTTATATATGTACTGGCATGCTCATTCCCTTGCCTTTACAACTTTAGCTACCTAGCCGCATTGCCTAAACACATTGATGAGGGGTGCAAGTCCCCAAAAGCATTTTGTGTCACAACAGACATTGTACAATGCTTTGAGCTTTCTATTACTTTTTGTCTAATATTGTTTCTATTTTACAGTTTCTGCAGTATTTCACTCAGCCCCCCATTCTTTTCCTTGACGCACAAGATCCAACTTAAAATTTGAAGTCCCTGAAACTTTTTCTCTCTATCTTGTTGCCTTGGAATTGTAGAGCCTTGCCTGATAACATCTTTCTCTGTCCTTTGGATTCTAACCATTTTTAGACCTTTCTGTTTTTGGTTAGGTTTTAAACCCTTTGCTGGTTCTTCAAGGGTTCTGATCACATTGCAGGATTATGCAAATGACAACATGTTTCTTTTTTATTCATATTTTGACAACTGCCCTGCTTACGTTGGTCCTCTTGGTTGTGGTTTCTTCTAAAGTTGTTTTCTTCAGCTTCTTCACAACCTTTGGTTGTTTCTTCTCCAATGGCGTTGCAGATCATCTCTATGTTGCTATTGTAGATCTTTGTTCGTTGTTGTTTTTAGCCGGACATCTCCGTACGTGACATTCTCTAGTGTTGGACCTCTCATGTCCACCATTCAAACATGAGAATTTCCCTAAACCCTTAACACCCTTAGGCTCTACCATCCAGTTCTGATTTGTCGAATGTTTCATGTTCACCATTGAAATACTGTCCGTTTTATGCACTTTACATTTTTGTTATTAGCACAACAATTCATTTTGATCAATTAAGAAAATCATTAAATTACACTCAGTACAATCGCTTTGAGCATGTGTGTAATGCTTAGTAACCCAGTAATAATTAGCATTTGCTAATCGTAGTAGTGTTGCACTAGTTCAGGATGTGTACAACAAGTGTGAACGGATACTAGTGTTAAGATTCATCAAAGCCTAGTTAGTTAGTAGTTAAGTTAAATTAATCACTTAGTTATCTCTATCTCCTTCCTTATTAGCAGCAGGACATAAAAACATAAAATCTAGAAAAATCATGTCTCAAGCTTACTTAACCATACAATCATGACATAAAGGTAAGCTTGGGAAGACAATAATCAACCAACGCATCTGATGAGTGGCGAGGTACACCTACACTCAACCATACGAATACGAGTGTGCACGCGCGATCCGGTCGAACTCCGCAGACTAAATGCCTTAACACCACAAGAAACACTTGGGGTTAATCGTTCGTTGTCTTCCCAGGCTTTCTTGTAAGTGTCACGGTGTATGGTTAAGCAAGTTTGAAGTATGTGATTTTTTTGCTATTTTTCGATTTATCTTCTAAGCTATGAGAGAAAAGGGTTGAGAAACTAACTAACTTTAACTAATGATCTAAGTCTAAATTAACTAGCGTCACCATCCGTTCCCACTTACCGGACACACCCCAAATTATGCAACTGTGGCTTACCAAATGCTAATCGTTACTAGGATCACCACACGTAACACAAGTGCTCGAAGTGGTCGTACTGAGGCACCTATTTAGCTTAAGTGTGATAAGCAGCCGATTCCTTAGCTAGCCGTACACACCCGTGGGTGCTCGTAACTAAGTCGTACTTATCACACGTTCTA
>MNCI01032496.1:47805-62094 GCA_015680685.1 Gnetum montanum | reverse complement strand
AAAAGCATTGGAAGATACAAGAGTTTTTTGGATGACACAATTATTTAACAAATTTTGAAGAATGGAGAAATGTCCCAAAAATTAGAAAAAAAGCTTTATTATTCCCATTTACAAAAATAAAGGAGATGTAAAAAATTATGCAAACTATAGAGGGATCAAGCCAAGGATCCATACTATGATGCATTGGGAGAAATTCGTAGTGCAGTGTCTAAGACTTCAACCAATAGTATCAACAAATCAGTTTGGATTTATGCCATGGAGATATATTATAGATGAATTTTTTAAACAAAAATTGATGGAGAAATTCAAAAATATAGAAAAAATGTACATTTGATCTTCATTGACTTGAAAAAAGCATATGACAAAGTGCTTACAGATTTTATTTAGTGGACCTTGTAGAGAGAAAACATCCTTGATAAATATATTAAAGTGATTCAAGACATGTATGAAGGAGATGTCACTAAAATTAGAATAGCTTATGGAATGACATCTAATTTTCTAGTAACATTAAGACTATATCTAGGGTATACACTTCTCTTTTACTTATTTGTCCTTATAATAAATGAATTTAATAAAGAAAATTCAAGATGAAATCCTTTTGTGTATGTTATATGTAAATGGTATTATGTTGGTGGATACAGTTTAAGAAAATATTGTTGCTAAAATGGAGAAGTGAAGACATGTTCTAGAATCAAAAGGCTTAAAAATTAGCAAACGTAAGAGAGAATATATGGTATGCAATTTTAATAACAACATAAATAGTGGTTAAATAGATATGATAATTCAAGGCAAAAAAAAGCCCCTCACTACAAATAGTTTTTCTACCTAGGATCAATCCTCTAGCTAGATGGTGAAATTGATAAACATATTAGAAATAGAATTGAAACAAGATGGTCAAAATGGAGATAAGCTAGTGGTGTTTTATATGATAAAAGAATACTAATAAAATTAAAAGGGAAATTTTCTAGAACAACAATCAAGCCTTCTATCTTATATGGTGCTAAATATTAGATAGTACAAAAGAGAAATGAACAACAAATTAGTGTGAAATGCAAATGATTCAATGGAAGTTGAATGCTACTAGAAAAGATAAATTACATAATACAAATATTAGAGAAAGACTTGGACTAGCTTCTATTTTAGATAAGCTACAAGAATATCAACTTAGATGGTTTGGACATGTACAAAGAAGATTAGACAATGAGTATATAAATAAAGGTTGCTACATCATTGTTCTAGGAAATCCATGAAAAGGAAGACTAAAGAAGACATGGGAATAATGATCAAAGATGATTTGAAGAAGTTACAAATAAATAAGGATCTAGCTCCTCATAGAGGTAAATGACAACAAAGAACTCATGTAGCCAACCCCATTTTGTTGGGACAAGGCTAGGATGATGATGATGGTGATGATATTAAAATATTTTATTAATGCATTTAATTTCAACTTTATTTTTAGTTTTTAAATTTTATTCCTCAAGTTAATATTTCTAATTTATGTACGTAAATAAATTAAGAAGGACATAATTTAAGTAAATTAGGTATTAGATTAAGTTAGGTCATTACACTATATTACTAAAAGTTTGTACTTAAAAGATGGGCCTTGAGTATTAAATGATGTTAGAGAAAGCTATTATATCTAAAGCAAGTTGAGCTTAATGTTTTTGTGGGAAACCTAAATGACAACTTTCTTCCTCCTTTAGCTAAGCTTTAATGTTGTCTTTAGTTGAGTACTTAGAAGCATTAATAGTGGAGAATGAATAATGAATATAACTTTTCATATTACAATGATGATGACCAGCTAGGTATCCCTACGCCCAACTATACGAATACGAGCGTTCACGCACGATCCGGTCAAACTCCGTGGATAGGCTAGTTGTGGTATCTAGATCATTACACGTTGATCGTAGTTCGCTGTCTTCCCACCTAGACTAGTATTTGCTTTGTCACGTATGGTTTAGTCCAGAGTGAGGCGTATGATATGATCCTAAACTAATGCTACTCCTAAAGACAATGGAGAATAATATTGATTAGACTAATGAGTAATAGGAAATGAGTCTAAGCTAGCCTAAGTGCAATGAGTATCCATTCCTTAATCATCCATACACATCTTGGACCTCATGCACAACTACTACTAGGATTACTAAGCACAGATCCTAGGTACGCTACTAGGTTGCCAAGTAGTCACACTTAAATGCTCATGATTAAGTCGTACTCATTCGGCATTTAACAATAGGAATAGTAAATGACTTTTTAGTCACTTAAATTACACTGTCAACCAGAAATTACACTTAAGTTAGTTACTTAGTTATCTTTCTCTCCTCCCTTATTAGCAGCAAGACATAAAAACATAAAAGCTATAATAATCGTATGCCTCAAGCTTACTTAACCATACAATCATGACATCCAGGTAAGCTTGGGAAGATAATGATCAACCAACCTATCCTTGTTCCACAAAGGTGTATAGGCACTTAGTCCTTGGAATTCAATCAAATCATGTGTGAAATAATCGTATTCGTATGGTTGAGCATAGGGATACCTGACTACTCATCATTAGCACCATTGCCAGGGACTTAGTTGTTTGTTCAGTAATTAGAACATAGAAAATCATTCACATCATTGGAATGAATCCTTAGGGTTGATTGAGAAAATAATAAACAAGAATACATTGCACGCTGAATAGACAAGTATGTCTCCTTCTTCATATGAAAGCGCCTCACCACCTAGCTCTGAAATAATGAACCAGACTTTACCTTTATCCTATATCAAGATGAACAATTGCATTGGTGAGACTTAGAGGGTAACATAGTGTTACCTCCCAATTGTTTAGTCCCAAGCATGCTTCTTCATGCTGTCACATGAATTGGCATGCTGCACTTACATGTAGAATACATTGTGCAAGACCATGATTCAAGAGAATACCATTCCACAAAGGCACAACATCAAAGGAACTTGCAACAAGAGAGACATCATAAGTCTTTGAAAGGTAAGTGGTCCCAAGATGCCCCACATGTCTTAAGCAAAAATGAGGGTGGTGAACCTACCTTAGGCAGTCGTTGATACAACGATGTTCCTCCCCTTGACTTTGACGAAGGGGTTGTGTATCAGAACCTTCATTCCACTATTAATAACCTAGATTCTGATACCCATGGGCACAAAGGGTCTGAGAAAGAAACACAGACATATGATAAAGGTGGACATTCTGATTGCAATCATGATTGAGGCTATGACTGTCGAAGAGAAAGTAGCAGACACTGTCATGGTGATGATTCTCCTTCTTCACTTTCATCGTATTCTTCACCTTCTCCTTTAGTATTCAGATGTAGTCATAAAGAAAAAGACCATGTGGATAAAGGTAGGTGAAGTGAATGTCATAGGTAAAATAACCAGGAAAGGGGACAAGGGCACTCTAGAGAGTCATGACATAGAAAAAGGGAGAGTAGGAAATAACATAGACATCATAGATGCCATGGATGAGACAATTATGATGAACCCCTACTCGCTACTCAAAGTATGTTAGACATAACTAGGGCTATTAGAATTTCAACAAGGCACTAGAAAGATAGTAGGAACAAGAGATTAGATATCAACAATATCCCATGATTTGAAGGGGGATACAACGTTGATCCTTAGAATCACTTACAAGCATTCCATAATGCATGTGCCTTACAAAAAATAGAGAATGAATGGAAGAAACTTAAGTTGTTCCCCCGAATACTAGTTAAAGAAGTAGAAAGCTGGTACTAGTCCTTAGAACCAAAATCCATTGATAGGTGGAGTACTATGTTAGAACTATTTAATGACAAGTACCAAATGTACTCTCGAGTGTCTAACTTGCGAAAGAAAATCCTAGGCTGGAAATAAGGAGGACATGAAACCTTCAATGTTGCCATGGGCTAATACTATGCACTGTTACATCATTTTCCTAGCCATAGCTATTCGTAAAGGGATCAACTATGCCATCTCATGGATGGGCTTAGGCCTAAAATGAGAAGAATCCTTGGGACTTATGCCCAAGGGAGATTATCCGAGCTTAGGTCCCATCAAATTCAAAGACTATTGGAGCAAGTTGTTATAGAAAAGGGTGAGCTACGAAAGAAAGAAAGTGCAGAAGAGTATAACTGAGATCCTTCCCTTTGGAAGAGGTAAGTAAGAGTTTATGAGGATGAAGAAGAGTCATCGCTTGACGAGAAGGTGAATAGGAAAACTTTGCCTATCCAAAAGATGATGTTAGAAGTTTTGGGAAAGGTAGATCAAATGTGGGATTCCCTAGATAATAGATTTCAAACTGTTCTTAAAATAGTAGAGGATTCTATAGAGTAAGGTAGTGAGAAAAGAAAAAAAAGAGACTGAACATGCACATAGTAAGGGTAAGGGAAAATTTGCCATCATTAAAGAGGTTGTGGATTTGGAAATAGATAATGATAGCAGATGTGAGATATATTAATCTAACCATCCTAATGGATGTTACCCTATAATCTCAGATCAATAGGAGTTTGGGGTGTATGCACTCAACCCATGATTAAACAAAAGGTAAACACCCCAAAGGTTACCTTATCCTCAAGGTAACCCAAGGAAGTTCCACCAACCTTTAACATATTATCCCAATGGAACTCCACCACAACTGATTGAGCAATATCAACAATGGTAGCACCCACAATCATGGAGAATGCCACCACCAAGGCAACATTATCCTTACCAGCAACCTGACCTGTATGAATATTACGTGCAGAAGTCAATATCCCCATGTGACTCTATTGGTCATGTCACTCGTCAACCTCACTACCAAGCCCATGAGTATTATGTGACTCCCTCTTCTAGAGGTGATATTCCACAAGCATGTCATCCTTCTCATCTAGCTACATCTCTTCCACCAATAGCTTCACTACCATCTACTTCCATGATGCAAGGTGAAATCCCTACCTAGCCATAGCAACATAACACCACAAGGGCTGTTAACTCTCAACCTACTGTTGGTTCCAACAACCACATGAAGAAAAGACTTTTCTTTAGAACCAACAATCCAACTAAGCTATTGCAATCACAAGAGGTTGATTCCTTAGACACCTTAGTACCAATCAAAACTTTAGAGCCCCCTTCAATCCAATCATCGCACTCAACGCATATGGTCATGCTAACACATGCCATCATTGATTGGATCAAAGTTGGCCACCTTCCCAAGAAATTCTCTAATCCTAAAAGTCCTTTGATATACTTAAAAATTCTTGGAAATGTGCCATGCAAGGCTCTTTTGGATTCAGGTTTTGGTGTCAACTTGATTTTCAACGATATTACGCATTGCTAGATCGTTGTCCGGGCCATGGCTATACACAACGGGATCAACTCCGCCACTTTGTAGATGGGCTAAGACATGAAACCAAGAGAACCCTTGGGACATATGCCTAAGGGAGATTATTAGAACTTAGGTCCCATGAAGTTCATAGACTGTTGGAGAAAGTAGCTAAAGAAGAAGCGGAGCTACGGAAAAGAGAAAGCACGGAAGAGTACAACCACGATCCTTCCCTACAAAAGAAGGGAGTGAGATTCTATGATGAAGAGGATGAGTCACCACTCGAAGAGTTGGTGAATAGAAAAACCTTGCTACTTCCGAAGCTAACAACAGAAGTGGCAGCTAAGGTAGCTGAGATACAGGACTCCTTAGATAGTAGACTTGAACTTGTCCTGAAAATCGTAGAGGAGTCTAAGGAGGAATGAAGTAGTGACCATGACAAGAAAAAGTGGAGAGATTCAGGCCATGCACATGACAAGGGTAAGGGAAAAATGACTACCACCGATGAGGTTGTGGATTTTGAAATGGACAATGATGGTGGATGTGAGATCTGCCAATATGACCATCCTAAGGGATGTTGCCCAATAATCTCACATTTGCAAGAGTCCAGGGTGTATGCACTCAACCTAAGACTTAACAGATTAAAAGCACCCCGAAGGTTACCTTATCCCCAAGGTAACCCAAGGCAGTTCCACCAACTATTAACATATTATCCAAGTGGAACTCCACCACAACCTATCGGGCAACACCAACAATGAAAATACCCACAATCATGGGGGATGCCACCGTCTAGGCAACAATACCCTTATTGGCAACTAGACCCATATGGCTACTATGTGCAGTAGCCAATTTCTCCAAGTGACTTTATAGATCACACAACCCCACAACCTCACTACCAAGTTTAGGAGTATTTTATAAGGACTCCTTCTCCTTCGGGAGCTGCACCACATACATACCATCCTCCAAATCCATCTACCTCTCTTATGCCAATAGTTCCACTACCTCCTACTCCAACAATGCAAGGGAAACTCCCCACATAACCACAGCAACGTAATGCTACAAGAGTTGTAAACCTTCAACCTGCTGTTGGTTTTGGCAACTGTAAGAAGAGAAGACCTTTCTTCAAAACCAAAAGCCTAGACAAGCTCTCACAACCACAAGCGGTTGAGTCTATGTACGCTCCTCCAACAATTAAGGCTTCAGAGCTCCCTTCAAACCAACAACATAGCTTAATTAACACGGTTATGTTAACACATACCGTTACTGATTGGATCAAGGTAGGTCACCTTCCTAGGAAATTCTCTTACCCTGGAAGTCCCTTAATCTACCTCCAAGCCATTGGGAATGAACCTCATAAGGCTCTTCTTGACTCAGGTTCTAGAGTCAACTTAATATCACAAGAAATGTATAAAGCCTGGAACCTACCTTCACTTAAGATGAGCAATATTCAAGTAGAGCTGGCTAACTAGTCCATCACCATTCCCTTGGGATTGGTGGAGGACATCATTACCACTATGTGTGGTTGGTCATACCTAGCTAATTTCCTGGTGATAGAAGTCAACAACAACAAAGTGGACTTCCCAATTATAATGGGAAGGGTATGTCTAAGTACAATATATGCATGCCTAGGAACCCATGATCTTTCCTTGGAAATATCTAAGATAAAAATTTATGGAAAGATTGAGAAGAAGAAAGTTTCATGTATCACATATAGTGACTCAGAGGGTGATGACATGGAGGAATTCTCAACATCTCCTACATGCAATTGGTGTGCCCTAGAAACTTAGATACGAAGGTGCCTGTATGTAGCAACCACACAACAAGGGGACACCCCGTGGTTGATAGCTAATCGAAAGAGCAACCCACCAACATGCTTGGAAAAAATGGGAGAACAACTCATGCCCATAACAAAAGCATAGATATATTGGAATATGAGCATTGCCAACTTCCATCGCTTAACCTGAAAACATCAATCGGGAGAAGTTGGACAATTCTAAGAAATTCAAATAGATGTTCATTATTTTGAATCTCTACCTTTCCATTCAGTCATGGGGGAGATAGCCACCTATGCTAATCATTTGAGGCCCTCAGTTCTTTTAAGTTTTTTTTTTACACATTTTGTTTTATAAATTTCTTTAACTTTTCTTATTTTTGTCTTACAAAATCATTCATACTTTTCCATTTCTTGTGTTTGTTATCCATCTTGTCAAGTTTGTCATTTAATAAGTGTTCTTCTTGATGGTATGAACTGTTTTCCTATTGATTGCTAATGTTTGGTTTTTACCTTTAAGTTACGATGTTGATACTAAGGTATGGTTCTTTTGATATGACAGGCAATGAGTCCACTTCATCCATACATCCACAAATTTCTATGGTCTCTCTCGGCTTGGGAAATGTATAGTCCCTTTCTAATAAGAACTATAACGAATCGGTGACTGGGTATTTCTCAAACTAAAGAAGGAATCAAGGATTGAAAAGGGTGTGGCTTCAAGGGAACTTGATGCATTTGTGTTGGCTATTCTCTTGGGTGCTTGAATGTTTTCTTCTTGAGTTTTCCTTCCCATTCCGACATTGCTCCATTATCAGGAAGCTGAGTTAATAAAAATAAAAAGTCTTTGCATGGTCTGGTTCTCACATATAAACACATTAAAAAAAAGGAAAGAAAAAAAGGAAAAAAAGAAAAAAAAGTGAGAATTCAAAGCACACCCCTAAGACAAAATAATCATTTAGGCTACAAGCACTAGTTATGGAAATCAAATAAAAATGTTCCCTCTAACTACGGCCCTTCTCGCTTCCCATTCTCTCCTTCTTCATTTCATCGAAATGGTGGTGGCTCTTTGGTGGAGACATTCTTGTTACTTCAAGAGGATGGGTTGGCGGAATGTATTAATGCAAAGTCACTAGATGTGGTTTGTTTGAGACTGGACTTGGAATGGGATCTTCTAAGTCACATTAACCATGAAATATACAAGGGGTTGTACACCACCTTGTTCTTGAGATTCCATTCCATTCTTTTCTCTCCATCCATCTCTCCATTGTTCACCTCATTACCAGTTGTATCTGTAGTCCATATTTTAGGTGATGCATCATTTTCTTGTTGGTAAATTCTTGTGTTTAAGACTTTAACTCTTGTTCCAAATGACATTCCTAGAGCCTACGGACTCTTTGAATGTGGGTTTTTCAAGGCATTAAGGGCATGAGCCTACTTTGGGGAGGACCCACTAGCATTCCTATTTGGTGCATCAGTTAAATTCTTTCCCTTAACATTTTTCCAATCAACTTTATTTTATTCATTTCCATCTTGACATCTATTTCACTAATGTTATAGTTGTCTCTTTTTCTTTGTCTTTCTTGTTCTTTATTTTTTCTCCAGTCTATCGCTACCGAAGGTTCGCTCTTAGTCATGGGGGTCTGGACCCAAATTTTTTTGATTTTCTCCTAACCCCTACACCTTCAGTAGCCACTATTATATCTCCAAACCTGCATCAGCCATACCACAATTCAGGTAATGGACCCTTCACCGAAGCAAGGTATTAATTGCATTATGATTCATTTACCCTTGCTAATATAAAGATTTTGTTGTGTGTGCAGAGGGAAATCATGCAACAATGGATTGGATCTGGAGGAAACACTTAGAATGGAGCAATGCTGAAAGTAGCTATGCAAGGAGCAAGACCGATGGCGCGCTTACAGATAGACAACAAAAGGTAGAACCTTGGTGTTGGCAGCAGCAGACTTCTTCTCTCTTCTCTCTTCTCTCTCAGCTGCCAAATAAGGCCTGATGTCAAATGTATTAGGTGTCCACTCTTATTTTCATGAACACCAGTTTTATCATGTTTTGTAATGATGATCTGTTCATATGTCATCCCATTCACCATTAGTTCCATTTAAGTTAATAATCCCATACCATCCCAATATTCTGTAAAGAACTCGAGGACGAGTTTTTATTCAGTCATGGGGGTACGATGGGATGCAATATCGAAACTCTAGTGTGTAAATCAATGCTGATGTTAAAACTATCTGCAAACGATGACATATTGTTAACTTGGCAGAGAAAACTAAAACATGAAAAATGAACCGCAAATCAACGATTTAATTAATTCACTTTGCATCCCTAGAAGCAACCGGAATCTTACAAACTCGATCCATGCAATATATTCAAGCCGAAAAAGAAGCTAGAAAACTGATGAAACAGGTGAAACACATATCGAGTATTAAATGAATTTTAGTGAATCTTCCTAATTTAGTGATCAAATGAAGAATGGCTACGTTCAAACTTAGCAAGTTTCTAATTCTAAAACCAAGGAACCCAATGTTCGTTGGAACTAAAGAATATTAATTGAACTAAGGAGCAGTCACTGTACATAAATAAAAAGATAAATGCCATTATGTTTCTTTGTTGAATGCAAATGCAATGGCCATCAATTTAGATTTTATGGTATTTTGTTTATTTGACTATTTTATTGGTGTAAAGACTTTTTCTAGGTTAACAAATATGTGCTTGCATGGTAAGGGCTTTCATGTCATAGCTTCAATACGTAGGCAACTTTGCATTGTAGGAAAAGTTCTCCATAAAAGAATTCTAAAACTAGTGTATTCCCATAAATCCAAAAAATATATTCCATTTCAATATTGTTAGAAATGTTCATTCACTATTTTCAATATGTTATAAATTGTTTACGTTGAGAAAAAATGCACGTGGCATGTTGACTATCCATAAAGTTGCTTTACAATTGAAAATCCATGAAGAATATGTTTTCTCATAATAGGGTGGCGTTAAGTGTTGATACACGATTACAATACACAAATTTGATCTTGGAAGTTCTATTGATATTAAAAGTGTAACAATTACAGTAACTTGAATAAGTCATAGGGTTGAGGGGAAGGGGAAGTTGAGAGCACTGTGAATGAAACTCGGGAACAACCTTATAAATAAACGAGGATTAAAGGAGGAAACTCGAATCGGGGCACTATCAAACGCTCACACATACTAACTTGTTACAAGATAGAATGACATAGAATTAGATGAGGCAAAGAGCTCTCAATATAAATAAGGAGGCAAAGAGCTCTCACACATACTATCAAAGAGTTCATTTTTAGGTAGCAATTACTACCAAGGATGCAAGGGTATTAGTATATCCATGTGAGTACCACCATAAAAATAAGTAGATGTGAAATAAAAATCAGAATACTAAAACAAAAGGATTGTACATCAGAGTGATAATTATTCAAAAGATTCTTTTCAATTTTTTTGTATAAGATAAGAGAGTTCAACTATACACATAGTGAAGAATTAGTGAACAATTTGACTCCTTCATCATCATCTTAACCTTGTTCCAATAAAATGGTATCACATAATATAAGCATATATATTACATAATCCAATCATATTTGAAATGAAGTTTAAAATCTCCAACCAAGTAGACCAACCCATAATTGAGCAACTTATGATTCACTATTTTTTTATTGAAACTAAAGCTTTATTATGTCTGAAGACCTATAAAATCTACTAGATATATTCTATAACTTGACCAAACAATAATGAGGTAGCAAAAATAAACCATGCAAGTTTGTTTACAACAAAATTATAATATTGTCTCAAATTGATAGTCATATCATAGAAAGGAAACATATGCAACTCATCTTCAAGTGCCCCTAATTTGCACAACCTACAACTCATCTTCAAGAGCTCCTCACCTATACAACCTATAAGTATTCCCTTCAAGGAAATTGAATCTATCTTGTACATTTAATTCTAAGATGATGCAAACTTAAGTGAAACTTGCTATGATACTCTCATACTTGATTAGGATAACAACAAATAAGAAATAAGAATCACATAACTACCATGATCCAAAAAATTTTAAAAAGCAACAAGACAACAACCATAATAAAAAATTGACATGGTACGACACTAGTTGCGAATTTCAACATTGCCTGTTGTTGGTCAATCATTACTTTGTCATGATTTTTTCTTCCATTGCACAACTTGTATAAGATATTAAAATTTTACAATGACTTTTCACCTATGCATCTAACAAAAGTGGTTCTGGTAATAAGCAAGGAAGTAAGGATTGGTAATTCCATATATGGTATTATGCTTGAGTACGTAGGCATTTGCAATGACTATGAATGGATTTTAATTCTATATTTTTAAAAATAAAATAAAATATTATTGCAAAGTAACATTATTCATATAAAAACTATAAGTTGCTAAAATTAAAATTAAAATTAAGCTCTTTTTTGTTTTTTTTTTCTTTTGTTTTTGAAGGGTTGACTAGACAAATATTACAGTTTTACAAAAAAAACAGATAAAAACTTTATAAATTTACCTAGCATCAATAGATGCAACAACAATAAATTATATATAAGTTTTTCTTTTAACATTATTATGCTATCTCAAATAACAAACACATGCCGCCCATTTAAAGGCTCCATTCATACAACATATAGGTGTATTTCTCTTAGAGATTTAAATTCATATTTCACCTTCAATACCATAATGATATCCATGTAAGTCAAGTTTACTAATAGTTGATTGGAATACTAATTAAAATATAGTGACCAAAAATCTAAGTTATTAAATATAATGTAACATAAATAAAATTATTTCTTACATAAACCCTCACATCTTTAATACCTTAAGGTATAAAAATTTTGACAATTTTAATTAATGTAATGTTTTCTGTGCTTCCCATGTTTTTCGTTCCTCAGATCTAAAATTCTCTCTCTTATTTGGTTTGCTCCTGCATTGTAGAATGGAACTTAACATTTATAATAAATTTTAAATTTTTATAATTTAAAATATTTTGCGAAAATTTTAAACTCAAAATTAAAATGCAAGGACCCACGTGAAAATGGCATAGCTTTTGACGTTGCGATTTTGCCTGGACAGAATGTTGTACAGGCCTCTGATAAAGCATGATCACGATATTCGCATGGTAAAGCTTGAATGGTAGCGTCGTCGCAGGCTGCGAAACCTGTAAATAAGGCTCACCATGGATAAACTCCACATTTAAACGTTCACCGAAGAGGATGAAGTCCTCCATTGGAGCAATGGAAATGGTAGTGGATTGCATGCGATGCAATGCTGATTATAGTTTATGAATCGTAATTTACGATTCATGGCAAAATGTGTGATAAATTAAATGGTAACATTGAAGCCGATATATGTGCCACTACCCGTGGATATATGTGTTCTCTTTTGTTAATATTTACAATTTTAATCTGATTCCTTATTTACAAAGGTTTAAATATGAACGATATAAATTGAATCGTAAAGATAACATTCAAGAAAAAAAATCACTATAAAACACTAAACATTTGAATTATGTAAATTAGTGAAAGAGATGCCTTGGTAATAAATTTGAATAATGGTCTGGGTGTAAATTACTTGCAGGATAATAATGTACAAAGTCAGCGGGACGGTCCTATTAATATATTACATGGTTCATGACATTCTGTATATGACACAATGTGCATCAAACTTCATCATTGTATCATCAGGCTAACCACTAACTAGTCGTTACACATGACTGTATTTAGTACAAACTATATATTTGCCATTGGATAGGTTTAAAATGATCCAATAAATCTCTCTTCTCTAATATTACACAGATGCAGTGAAATTCCAAATGGCAATGCAGTGGGTTATTCCATAATGCAAAATTAGTAAATTTCTTTTCCCCTCACATTTCCTTCGGGTCACGCACTGCTGGCTGCATGCACCTGCATATTTTTTTTAACTTTCAAGTCAGAGAAACTTGGCCTTCATTACATTTGCGTAAATAGAAATTGAAGGAAATCCTCATCCTTCCTTTACGTTTTATGCAAAACACACATATGTATTCATGGCTTGGTCCTTGTTTTGACCCGAGATTCATGTTGCAGCAGCTGGTAACAGAGCAAGAAAAACACAGAATAGTAGTTCAGCCAGTCGTTCGGAAACACAGCTCTTTGGAAACTCGTTGTACGTTTTAAATTGCAAAGTTAGAAACTTGTAGGGAACGTTCATTCCTCCTTTTAGTTTCCAGAGTCTATTCAGCCTTCCACCAGGCAACAATGGCGGCATGCACATCAAAGTCATTGTTAACTCAGCCTTTCACTCTGCAACAATGGCGGGATGCCCATCAAAATCGCTGCAAACACATACTTTCTGAAAACTAAGTGATAGGTTCTTCTCTAAAACCATCAGGCCAGCCTCCGCAGGTTTCTACAGGCAACGGACAAATTGCACAAAATTGGAAGGACGTTATGCAGCAAATGTCACAACCATCTAGCAAACAATCATGGTGAAATAAAACATGTTCAGTGTTCTGCAACAGTATCAGGCAGCATCAGCATCAACATGAATACAACAAATCCTCCATCGCTGCTGACTACACCTACGATGTCGAGCTCATGCTGAGGTTGGTGGAGAACTTTCTCATGCACCAGCACGTCAAGGACACAGCTGCTGATTTCGAAACTCTAGAGGAGACGGTGGGGGCTGGCTACAGAATTCCTCAGGGAGCGCACGTTTTCATCAAAGCATGGGCAATTCAGTGTGATATGGGGATTTGGACCGAGCGCCTGCGATTCATTCCAGAGCAATTTTTGGAGATGGAGGCAAAATGGGTGCCCCACTTGTACGTGAATTGTAGCAACTACATTTGTTGCAATCTAGGCCTTTATGAAGAGCTAGATCTTTGTTTATTTATACAAAGTATGTGCATGTTTAAAATTAAAAATACCCAATAAATATTTTAAATAAATCATTATTCAAACCTCCAAAACACCATCACAACTTTCAATTAAACTAGCAACCGTAATAGTATTTTGATTAGTAAAACATTAAATTTTTCATCATTTGCTTTTAAAAACGTTACATATACTATGTTAAAAATTTTTAACTAAAACTTAAGCCTATGAAAGCTGCTATGGGAACACATACATCATCATCATCTTAGTTTTATCCTAACAAAATGGATCAATTACATGAGTTATTCTTATTAAATTTT
>MNCI01032496.1:8522-31618 GCA_015680685.1 Gnetum montanum | reverse complement strand
TGACATGGACAATGATGGTGGATGTGAGATCTACCATTATGACCATCCTAAGGGATGTTGCCCAATAATCTCACATTTGCAAGAGTCTGGGGTGTATGCTCTCAACCCAAGACTTAACAGATGGAAGGCACCCTAAAGGTTACCTTATCCCCAAGGTAACCCAAGGAAGTTCTACCAACCGTTAACATATTACCCAAGTGGAAGCCCACCACAACCTATCAGGAAACACCAGTAGTGGCAACACCCACAGTCATGGGTGATGTCATCGCCTAGACAATAATACCCTTACCGGCAACCAAACCCATATGGCTATTATGTGCAGCAGTCGGTTTCTCCATGTGACTATATGGGTTACGCAACTCCACAATGTCACTACCAAGTTCAAGAGTATTTTAGGACTCCTTCGCCTCCAGGAGACACATGATATACATACCATCCTCCAAATCCATCTACCTCTCTTCCGCCAATATTTTCACTACCTCCTGCTCCAACAATGCAAGGGTAACTTCCCGTTCAACCGTAGCAACATAATGCTACAAGAGCTGTAAACCTTCAACCTACTACTGGTTCTAAAAACCACAAGAAGAGAAGACCTTTCTTCAGAACCAAAAGCCCAAACAAGCTCTCACAACCACAAGTAGTTGAGTCTATGTACGCTCCTCCAACAAATAAGGCTTCGAAGCTCCCTTCATACCAATAACAGATCTTAACACATACGGTTATGTTAACACATATCATTACCAAATGGATCAAGGTAGGCCACCTTCCCAAGAAACTCTTTGACCCTGGAAGTCCCTTAATCTATCTCCAAGTCACTCGTAATGAACCTCATAAGGCTCTTCTTGACTTAGGTTCCAAAGTCAACTTAACATCACGAGAAATGTATCAAGCCTGGAACCTGCCTCCACTCAAGAAGAGCAATATTCAATTAGAGCTAGCTGACCAGTCCATCACCATTCTCTTGGTATTGGTGGAGGACATCATTACCACTTTGTGTAATTGGTCATACCTAGTTGATTTCCTGGTGATAGAAGTCAACAGAAACAATGGAGACTTCCCAATTATAATGGGAAGGGCATGGCTGAGTACAATAGATGCATGCCTAAGAATCTACGATCTTTCCTTGGAAATATCTAAGATAAACATTTATGGAAAGATCGAGAAGAAGAAATTTCCATGCATCACATATAGTGATTCAGAGGGTGATGACATGGAGGAATGCTCAGCATCTCGTACATGCAATTGGTGTGCACAAGAAAATCAAATACAAAGGTTTCTGTATGTAGCAACCACTCAACAAGAGAATACCTAGTGGTTGATAGCTGATCAAGAGAGAAACCCACCAACATGCATGGAACGAATTGGGGAAACAACCTGCACTCATAGCGAAAGCATAGATACATTGGAATATGAGCGTCGTCAACTTCCACCCCTTAAGCTAAAAACATCAATCCGAAGAAGTTGGACACTTCTAAAGAATTCAAACAGGTGCTCACTATTTCAGATTTCTCCCTTTCCATTCAGTCATGGAGGAGATGGCCAACTATGCTAATCATTTAAGGCCCTTAGTTCTTTTAAGTTTTTGTTTTACACATTTTTGTTTTACAAATTTCTTTAACTTTTCTTGTTTTTGTTTTACAACATTGTTCATACTTTTCCATTTCTTGTGTGTGTTATCCATCTTGTAAGTTTGTCACCCAATAAGTGTTCTTAATGATGGTATGAACTATTTTCTATTGATTCCTAATGTTTGGTTTTTACCTTTAAGTTACGATGTTGATATTAAGATATGGTTATTTTGATATGGTAAGCAATGAGTCCATTTCATCCATACATCCACAAATTTCTATGGTCTCTCTTAGCTTGGAAATGTACAATCCCTTTCTAATAAACACTATAACAAATCGGTGACTGGGCATTTCTCAAACTAAGAAAAGACTGAAGGATTGAAAAGGGTGTGACTTCAAGGGAACTTGATGCATTTGTGTTGGCCATTCTCTTGGGTGCTTGGATGTTTTCTTCTTGAATTTTCCTTCTCATTCTGACATTTCTCCATTATCAGGAAGCTGAGAAAATAAAAATAACAAAGTCTTTGCATGGTGTGGTTCTCACGTATAAACACATAAAAAAAAGTGAGAATTCAAAGCACACCCCTTAGACAAAATAATCCCTTGGGCTACAACCACTGGTTATGGAACTTAAAATAAAAATGTTTTGTCTAACTAAGGCTCTTTCTTTCTTTCTATCTCATATTTTGCTTCATCTGAGTGTTGGTGACTCTTTGGTAAAGACATTCTTGTTACTTCAAGAGGATGGGTCAACCGAATGTATTAATGCAAAGTCACTAGATGTGGTTTGTTGATGCCGGACTTGGAATGGGATCTGCTAAGTCACATTAACCATGAAACAAACAAGGGGTTGTACACCACCTTGTTCTTGAGACTCCATTCCATTCTCTTCTCTCCATCCTTCTCTCCATTATTCACCTCATTGCCGGTTGTATCATTAGTGTATATTTTGGTTAACGCATTGTTTTCTTTTTGGTAAATTCTTGTGGTTAATACTTTAACTCTTGTCCCAAATGAAATTCCTAAAGCCTACGAACTCTTTGAATGTGGGTTTGTTAGGGCATTAGGGGCATGAGCCTGCTTTGGGGAGGATTCACTGGCATTCCTATTTGGTACACCAATTAAATTCTTTCCCTTAACATTTTTGCAATCCACTTTATTTTGTTCATTTCCATCTTGACATCCATTTCATCGACGTTATAGTTTTCTTTTTCTCCATCTTTCATTTTCTTTATTCTTTCTCCATTCTATTCTATTGCTACTAGAGGTTTGCTCTTAGTCATGGGGGTCTGGACCCAAATTTCTTCAATTTTCTCCTAACCCCTACACCTTCGATAGTCACCACTATGATATCTCAAGATCCATATCAGCCATACCACAACTCAGCCAATGGACCTTTCACCGAAGCAAGGTATCAACTACATTGTGATTCATTTACCCTTGTTAACATAAAGACTATGTTGTGTGTGAAGATGGTAATCATACAACAACAGATTGGATTTGGATAAAACACTTGGAATGGATTGGTGCTAAAGTAGCTATGCAAGGAACGAGATCGAAAGCGTGCTTATGGATAGACAACAAAAGATGTAATCTTGGCGTTGGTAGCAGCAAACTTCTTCTCTCTTTTCTCTTCTTTCTCAGCTGCCAAATAAGGCCTGATGTCAAATGTATAAGGTGTTCACTCTTGTTTTCATGAACACTACTTTTATCTTGTTCTGTAATGATGATCCGTTCACATGCCATCCCATTCACCATTAGTTCCATTTGAGTTAATAATCCCGTACCGTCTGAATATTCAGTCAAACCAAGTGTTGCAAAAGTTCACCTAATGTTGCAAAATTTGACCAAATGTGCAGCGAAGCTTACAACATATGGAGTTGACTTGAACGCAAATTTCTTCTTCAAACTGGTGGCTACGTTGTGCTACGCTACATAGCATAGCACAACATAGCAAGTTGCTACGCTATGCCAACATGCTACACTACATTGCGTAGCACTGCGTAGTAGGCAGCTACGCTACTTCAGTGTGTCCCATTCCTCATTTGCATTTTTGGCATATTTGATTTCAGCATCTCTAGTTTCGACAACGTGATTGCAGCATGGTAGGCTTGTCAATCAGCTTTGCATGTCCATGCAGCATGGACACATTAGCATCTCGTAGGTCCAAGACACATGGCATCCAAGCTGCATTTCTCACATGCTCCTGGCCTTATAAATACCCCAATGAGCAATGCTCAAAGGGTTGGCAAAAATTAGAGCAGAGTTAGCAAATTGGTTAGCAAGGTTGGGAAAATTTGTTAGCAAAGTTGGCAAATTGGGTTGGCAAAAATTTGGCTTGCATTTGGTAATTTTGGGCAATTTTGAGCATTGTTGGCATTAGTTGGCATTTTAGCAATTCACAGTAGTTGGCATTTTTAGCATTGGCACTTGGCATTAGCTTTTTGCTTGTTGGCACTTTATACTATTGGCTCTTAAGCTTGTAATCAAAAACATAGTTGAGGTATTTTGAGTGTTCCAGTCATTCCTGGACTCCCTGTGCCCCGCTAGCACTCTACCACTTGTCATACATTTTCAAGCAGAGAAGAGAATCGAACCTAAGACTTTGTGGTGGTGCATTTTCTCATCCCAGCTACTCTATTATTTCTATATTGTCATTATTGTGTGGCATTATTTTCTTCATTATCACATTTATTAATCATCAGTTAGATTTCATGTGTTTCGCATTTAAAACCACATTTACGAAAGGTTAAGTGACACTAACTAAGTCCCTGTCTGATCGACCAGATAGTTCAGGGCACCCTGTTTCCATTTTTATCCAACATGGCCCTCGCATGGATCCGGGGTTAAAACTGTTAGCCCGACAACCTCTCAGTGTTTCTAGCCCTTGACGTTTTCAGTTGCTACAGTTTTCTAGCTTTAGAAGGAGGGCCTTTTGGTGCCTTTTCCATGTTTCACAGTAGCCCTGCATGCGTTTTGTACCTTGTCATGCACTAGTGTAAATGTGACACCCTTTTGCGGTTGTTTATGCATCATGTGGTGTAGATCGGTCGCTCCGACGGTTCCTCTGGAATCCTGCAGGATAGAAATCCTCCAATAGCCGCTTGACCTCTTTGTTTTCTTGTTTACAAATCCTTTAAGCCTTACGAAAATGATTTCCTCAAGCACTGTAGCTACTACCTCTAACGTTGAGGTCCCCCTCTCAGTTCAAGGCACCACAAGTGTCGAGAAACCACCCAGCCCAATGCTCGGGCCACACCGATCTCTCAGGATCCAAAACCAAGGACATGAGGGTTTGGCTCAGCAATCCGAGCAATATAACTTTCTTTGCGCTAAGGTTCAGGAAAATCTACCCTTAGATGCACAAGAACTCAAAGAAAAATGTAGCTTCGAGTTCACTTACTGTAATGGGATAGAATTTATTCCCACTCCTGGCATTTCTATTCCTTTGACAAAAATGCATCAGTGGCTTATAGATTAGCTAGTAGTGGTCACTAGGCCTAGGGAGCTGCGAGACACGACATCTCATCATGATGAGACATTCCAAGATGGGTAAGAGGAGTTGGACTCCTAATCTAAGGGTGGAGGTCCAACCAACCCTATCACCATCCCTCCCACTCTGTCTTTCTAGACAAACCCACTCTCTACCACCGATCCCTTTATGATCACATATGCCTCATTACAACCCATAGTTTCATCGGTAATGGGTAGCCATGCCATGCCCTCGGCATATCAACATGCCTATTCCCCTATCTCATTCTTAGCCACTACCCCACCACAAACTGTTCTCTAGTCCATTCATGCATCATATCACACACCTATCACGACTACCCTTTCCTATGTTCACACTATGTCTACTTTACAATTGCATGCAGTTTTCGCTTCCATACTTGTGTCTACACCTATCCCACTGTCAATGGCAGGCCCATGCCTATCCACATGGTGGACCCCATTTTCCTCTCCTCCTATTTCATAGCCATTGAAAATTTCCCACTACATTCACCACCAAACGTACCAAGTCCCAAAAATGGTACAACCAAGTGCGAGACTATGGTCTGTCCCACCAGCTACACAAACAACTTACCTTGTAGCACAACCAGCGGCTACTACTCCAACAGCACCACCTACCAGGTGGTGAACAGCATAAGCAGCACCTTTCATAGGGGCCGTCCCAGTGGCACCACCCATGGGCCAGGACATTGCCCTTGCCACACCACAGATAGGAGCTACCCCAGTAGCTCCCCAACCATTTGCATCATCCTTGGGTCTGGATCAAGCATTCTAGCTTATCTAGACCCTTACTGAGAAAATAAAACTCTTCAAGATTGCTAGTTCTGATATGGTACAAGTCATGGACTTCTACTAGGACGATCCCATCAGCTCGGCAGTCCCCACATTGACTTTACCCCCCGAGATGCCACTCCCTCATTTCACGAAATACAATGGGGAGGGTGATCCCAACGCACATCTTGTCACATTTAGATCTAAGTCCCTTCTTTTGCAACAATGGCCGCATACAATTATCTACATATTTGATATGTCTCTGATGAGGAAAGCCCTGGACTGGTACTGCACACTTTTATGCTCCTCCATCTCAACCCTAGAGGAGCTCCTAATGTAGTTCGTAATGTGTTTCAAGTACAACTTAAGACCAGAAGTTAGACTAGATCAGCTAATGAGGGTGAAGCAAGATCCACTGGAACCAATCTAGAAATTCATACAATGGTGGAGCGCTACCCTTAATGAGATCCGTGAGCCCATCGCAGAGGCCCATTTGCTGGTTGTCTTTAAGGGTGCAGTGAACAACTTCATCAAGTCGAAACTATACTATCTCGCTCCCCAGACTCTTAGTTAAGCTTTCACCTGGACAAAAGTATACAAGACGCAGCCGAGGTAAGTAAAGACCTAGCTTATGTTGCATACAAGAACATGTTTGCAAAAAGGACAATGGCAAGGCTACAACAGCCATAGTTTCTAGCTATGGAAAATGAAGCCAAACTGAACAACAACAATAACAATAAGAAAGTAGCCACGGAAACACCTAACCCCATACCCAAATAGCGCAATGCAGCTCAACCCTCCACTTCTGCATCCAAAGCATCAGCACTGCCTAAGCCAAACATTGAGTGTAAAGATCACTCCAAGTATACTCCACTGCCTATCAAACCTTCAAAACTTCTGAAACAATTACTAGCAGCAGGGTATATCTGACACAAGTAGATGTCAGAGAAGGGAGTTAAAAAAACATCAACGGTACTGCGAACTTTGTAGGAACCCCTTCTTGACCTTGCCTAATGAGCCATTGGTTCCTAAGAATTTCAAATTGGAGTGGTTCTGTGACTACCATCAACAGTGTGGTTACGATACAAATTACTGCATGGCGTTAAAAGATGACATCCAAAGAATTATTGATCAAGGAAAACTGGTTCTATATGAGAGCAACCCAATGTGCTCCAAAAATCAATCTCTACATGTTTACATGGATCCTCTTAACGCCAACAACGCCAGCTATATTATCAACACCATTGGTGTTAACAATAACCCTAAACCACCCCCAACATATGTTCATGGTTCGCGTGCCTTAGTATAGTGCACCAACGTCACCAACGGCTAAACAAACTCCACAACAATCATTTGTCCTGAGAGTTCCTCCTCAGACATCTGCCCCTGCACAACCTGTTAGCAAAACTGCACAACCACCATGCGCATTAACACCATTAGCACTATTTGTCATCAGGGGGCCGAGTCATTCAATTACCCTTTCCCTGCATAACACAACACAACAATCTTCTCGTCGAAAGAAACAAGAAGAACGTTTGATAGGTGAGGCGTCAATAGAACGTACTACTCCAGGTACTTCTAAACCTACGCCCTCACCCTCTGCATATACATCCTCATTGCCAAAAGATAACATTGCTACACATGCATGGTCATCACCACCTTACCCGAAAGGATCTGATCCCAAACTCAAAACTATCCCTCCTCAAGAAATTCATCTCCTCAAACAAATGGAGGAGGAGAAAGGCAGCAAGCAAGAAGGTGGCCCTGACCTATTGAACACCCTCACCTAGGTCAAGTAGGCTTTGAAACAAAAAAATACAACTTTGAGCTTGTATGACCTAATTATGACTTCTACGGAACATCGTGAGGCTTTGGTTCACATGTTAATGGCAATTCCAGTTAACAAGAACATGCTAGCAGAAGAAAAAGCAATCCACTTAGTTATGCTTTCTTCTATTCCTGCAAAACCAAAGCCATCCCAACTAACTTTTTGTGATGATTCCATTAGGGAAGATCCTGAAAAGGGTCAAGTGACTACAATGCCTCTTTTCATCATAATTTGGATCGGCCAACACAAGATCCAAAGGGTACACATTGATGATGGAGTTGCTACAAACGTCATCCCATTCCCTATAGTGGATAAGCTGGGTTTGGTCGACCAGATTAGACCCATGAAAATGTCATGCTTAAAGTCGTTCAATGAGGCACATGTCATAGTGAAAGGCATAGTCCACATTGACTTTGTGGTAGGGGACCAGTTCCCCATGAATGCAATGTTTATCATGATGGAAAAGATGCCTCAGTTTAACTTGATCTTGGGGAGGTCATGGTTAGCGCAACTTAGGGCTGTCTCTTCACCTATACATCAGGAGATCCACCTACCCTATGCAGGCAAAGAGGTGGTAATCCATAATGACGAGGTGGCAAGGCAAGCAATTAATAACGTAGATATGGAATAGGGCTTAGAGGTCATAACCTCTAAGAACAAGGTGCTTGTCTCTATAGATACAAATGGTTTAGCAAAAGAGTCAGCCCAACACACCGGCTCAAAAAACAAAGATGCATGGACTGAGTTGCCCTTCCAAGTGGAGGATAATGATGTAGAGAAATGCCCTGGCAAAACATCTCAGCCCTATACCTCACCAAACCCTTGCTGGCTCAGGAAGTAGTTACGGATACTGTAGCAACCTCATTGCTTCCTGCCCAGTTGGCATCCTTTGTGCATTTACTGCCTTTTTTTTTGCATCCATCCATCTATGCTAGGTACACCAATTAGCTTTTCTCTAAACCATTAGCATATCCTATGTTTACCTACATGACCTGAAATGGCCTAAAACTATATTACCCCAGGGCCCAAAATGGCCTAAAACTACGCTACTATCCCATGGCCCGAAATGACCTAAAACTAGCCACGGCCTGAAATGGCCTAAAACTATGTCGTACCATGGCATGAAATGACCTAAAACTAAAACACCAAAAATAGAAACCAATTGCATAGATAACATAAAAAACACATAAACTAGAGTAGCATCGAACTTGCCAAAATCCATTTTTCATTCAAAACTCCACTTAGAAAATGTTTGTAATAGTTTTGCAATAGTCTCACAAAAATACAAAAATCAAAAGCCTTGCTATCATGCATCATCATCCCCTACATCATTTTCCTCTACATCATCTTCTCCTGCATCATCATTTTCGTCCTCTAGGGGCCCTGCTTCTACATCTGGGACCTGCATCATAGAAACGAAGTAGTCAACTAGAGTTTCACACAAAAGCTAGAAAAACATAAACTATTGCATCGTGGAAAGTGACTAACCTGAGATGGCCTCACATCTACCTTTGGGGGTATGCGGTCCAATCTGAGCCCAAGGTGGTGCCAGACCTCCTCCTCTATGATATCTGCCTGTTGTATTTCACTGGGTGCAACGTATTTTGTAGCTTTCTCCTTTTCGATGGTCGTCCATCTTGGTGGTCCCAGAGAAAAGGAGGCAATGGTGATCTCACCTGTGGAAAGATTCACTTCTTGCTCAGGTGACTTAATGACCGTCACTTGCTAGATAAACTTGTTGTAGGCCTCAGAAGCACCAATAGCATCTAGGAATGCTTCATGAGTGAACAACTTCACTGAAGCATCCCGATATTGTTTACGATAGGTGGCACATTCCAGTTTATACATGTGTTTATGATTTTTCTGGGACTGCCTCCACTCATAAACTCTAGCACTATAATCCTTCCAGTCTTAGTTCTTTCGAGCCAACAACTCCATCTGCATCCATTGCTTAATTATCTCCTGGGTGGCCTCATTATTGCATTGCATAATCGTCCAATATCTTGCATAATCTATGATGGCTGTGTGCCAATTTCCATAGTTGGTATCGTGGGCCAGGAGGAACTCATTCCTGGAATAGAGGTCTCCCACCTCAGTGGTTAGATTGGCCATCTCTCTCTCTTGCCTCTGGACCCATTTCCATAGGTATTCATTCACGTGCCTACACTCCCATAAGGAGCATATCAAGTGAAACACACATTTTCTACCCTTGTCGTATACGCGACGAGGCACCTCTATCACATCAGGTGGGAATGTAGGCATGGCGTCCACCTTTGCTACTCGTTTCAGGTCCCACTTGAGGTGAGAGGCTATTATCACATGTAAAAGCGCATTAGTCATAGTAGCGTAGCAAATCTTGGCAATTCAGGAAGTCTAGCATAGCAAGCTAAAAGCCTAGCGAAGTCACTTTACTTACCCGCTTCTAGATCAACTTATTTAAGATGGCTGATCATGTCGTCGACAACCCCCTACATGAACGTAAGTTTATCAGGGGTCTTAGCCCATGGATCCAGCTGGATCAAGGGAGGTCCTACAATGTTAATAGTAGTGTTTACCATACAACCAAACGCATCAGTTATGACTTAGATAAACTACAATGAAGTCGATGAGAAACACAAACGATAGTGCAAAGGCTCTTACCCTTAGGGGTGATAGCGGGGGGGGGGGGGGGGGGGGGGGAGGGGGGGGGGGGGGGGGGGGGGAGGGGGGGGGGGGGGGGGGGGGTGGGGGAAGGAAGGGGGGGGGGGGTTGCCCATTGAAATACTATCGAAAATATGGTTAAACTCACCAAATTCTAGCTGTAGATCCCTTTCTTTCTAGATTAAAACTATGGTAGCACCCTCCACGTTCATCTGCTCATCTAGTGCTGAATTGAACTGAGCGAAAGGATCATCAGCAGAGGTGCCTTCCTTGTTGACTCGGGCTTCCTCTTTATTCCCTGAAGCCTTTCTTTTTAAGGCACCAACATCCTCCTCATCATTGGGGGAATTCTCCTCATCGACTGAAACCTCCCCCTCATCAGCATGGGCATTTTCTTTGTCAATGGAAGCCCCTTCCTTTGTGGTAGGGATTCCTTCTCTCTTGACCAGGGCCCTTTCCTCTATGGCAGGGGCCCTTGCATCTTTATTAGCTTCCCCCGTTTCAGGAACCGACATCTCTTCATCGCCTTCTTCTTCTTATTCTTCCTCTGGAAATAAGGCAAGTTTGCATTAGGCTTAGCATATTAACTTAAAATCGATGCTACACTATGCTACACTACCTAGCGTAGCACAACGTAGCAAGCATTAACCAAATAAGTGAAGAAACAAGCAAAACGACAAAAGCATTTACCAATGGGAAGCTGCACCCTGTGTAGCTTGAATCACAATGTCCACCCCTCTTCTTCTTCTGTACAGGGAAGCTCCTCAGCTAGATGAGGCCTCTTTCGCTGCAACTTGGTTACCACCGTCTCCACAATAAGGTGTTTCCCATGTGATACATTACCGGTAGTAGCAAGGGGCACCTCTCCCACGCTATCCTAGCCACAAAAGTTACACCCGATCCTTAGTCATTATGGAAAATGACTTCCCAATTACCTCTAGGGGATCTTGAGATCGAGTGGTCTAGAAGACTTGGTAGATCCATGGTTTGGAAATTTGGTTACGATCTTGCATAACCTAGACTCCATTCTCACAGACCACCAATAATTCTGCAAAATGCCACAAACAAGCTATGTAAAAAGCATGATGCACGTTAAAACGTGACTCATGCTTCTTATGAATCTTGATCATTTCAGCTTGAAGGCCTTTGCAGAGATGCCTACAGGCCCCCTCTTCCATGACCTCTCTCATCACCCATGCTTGCTCAATCCCAATGATATTTCCTTGGGAAAGTAGCTGAGGGAAAGCATGGGCATGGAAGATAGGGTAAATGTCTTTGGCTACTCTCGACTTTGCTTTTGCCATAAGGATTTCCTTTCGTCCTTTGGCCATCCCTAGCCACTCCTTAATGTCCTCCTGATGGTTCACCTCTTTTTTGGTCTTTGCCCCCAAGAGGAGACCATCAGCAAGGACACCGAAGAGGTCCATGAATAGTTGGTCATTGATTTCAAGGACCACCAGCACACTGTGCACACATGTGTGGAAACAGTCTATCTTTTCAAAAAATGAGCTGGCTAGGGCCAGCATCTCAGTAATAGGGACACTTAGGTTCATGGCTAGGAATAGATCCATGAGTCCAACATTCTGAAGGTGTTTTGTCAGCGATTCTGAGGCCCTGCTACAAAGCCAGCGTTGAGTCTCATCTAACTCCCCATACTTGAAGTAGATGTTGGCCTCATGATGCTTGGAGGTGATCACCATCACCTCCTTGGACTTCTTCGCTGCTGTAGTAGTTTGCATAAGAAAAAAATAAAAAACTTAGATAAAAGTAGAAATAGCAAAAAGTAGGAGTAACACTCGAATATGCAAGCAACTCACTATTTAGCTTACCAAGTTTAAACGACGATGGGAATGGTGGAAGGTCCACCAATACATCTTCAAAGGTAATCAACCTAAGGGATTCCCAATCCCTATCCAACCAACCAAACTCCTTGCATCTATTGTAGAGCTGGGAGTATCGAGTTGGGTAGGTTTTGTACTCACCCCTGCACTAGCCTATCACACCTGCACACATATTCTCAGTGGAAGAAAACTCCAATAGCACCATCTATGCCAAGGCTAATGCATCTGTGTCACCGTGAAGTCCATCCTTGTTGATAAAAATCCTAGTAACAAAAAACATGCTATTAACATTTGCCTAGCGTAGTAAGTTTTGCATAGCATAGCGCAATATGTTTACAGAACTCACCCACCAGCATAGTAAACAGTTCTTGGTGGGTTATGAAAACAAGTTCCCATGTGGTGTGCAATAAAAAAAGTGTTGTACAGATGGTAGCAATTGTATTCAGGCATCTCCCAAATCCAAGCCAGATGCCTCAAATTTTTTGAGCATTGACTGGATCCTTCTCCCTTCCTGCTCCTAATTGCTCCATTCATCAAAAATCTCAGAATACCCCGATTCACCCCAAGCAATAGGGTTTCTGTGACTAAAGTTGCTACCTCCTTTGACAAGTGTAACCAAATGATCACACTAAAGTGCTGGAGGAGAAATTGCAGGAAGTCGCATGCACCTTCCAGGAACCAGACCGCCTGCTATCCCACACGTGCATGGGATGAAGGAACATTGGCCACCAGTTCGCTTAGGCAGCACAAGATCCCTATGATTTCTAGGATAATCAAGATTGGCCTTAGCACCACCCTGCATAACACAAATGCAAATGTTAATTTCATGTTCAAGTGAGATTCACATATAGCATAGCAGAATTAGTAGTTAATAGATAGCATAGCATGACTCTCTCCATGCATGTAGCATAGCAAAAAACACGAAGGCGATAGCATAGCAGGATTAGCCTAGCATAGCAATGAAAAACTAAACACAAATCTTTTGACAAGAAATAATTCAATGCACCACAATAGTTTTGACAAATGACAGGGTAAACCCTTATTTATAGCTGAAAACGGTGAAAAGAAACCTGCCATTTTCTCTCCCTGATTAATGTGGGACATCCCGTACAGCGTAGCACTCCCCCATAGTGTAATGGCACTATTTGCATTATGGCAGGTGGGCCCAACCAAAAACTTCAACCCACTCTAAACTAGCCATTGGCCTTAACAAAAATAAATAACTAGATAGTCCGTAAAGACCTTAAACTAGTAGCTTCGAACTTTTGCATTTAGATGGTCCGCAAAGACCTTAAACTAGCAAATTCTAACCCCTAGCTTCAATCTCATTAACGGTCTGTAAAGACCTTAAACTAGCAGTTCTAACGCATAACTTTAATCTCATTAGTGGTCCACAAAGATCTTAAACTAATACTTTTAATTAGCAAATTTAACTTGTTAGCAGTCTGCAAAGATCTTAAACTAGCAGTTTTATGCTTCTGCATTAAGGCGGTCCGCTACAACCTTAAAACTGGCATGTTACAAATTTTGTATCATGCTTTATGATTATTTCAACTATTCACATCTTATTGTTGCTTTACAAATGCTTACTGCACACTATTGCTACAAACACGTATCCCTTGACTAGGCATTCATCTCATTGTGCTAGGTTGAGCAAGAATGACAATGCACCATGAGCTTTTTTCACCTCTAGCTTTAATAGGTCCACACGGTAAGCTTGCAAGACAACTGAACCCTGAGTCCATAGATAGGGGATCATTTGTAGAAAGCACTGTAGCATCCTTAGAAACATCCCCAGACTATTGTAAAAGTCTATCAAAGCCCTAGATTTAGAGGCTAGGGATGTAACTAAGGACCCTCTCATTGAGATGCCTATGACCACATCTAGGGGAGAAATAAAAAAATTAAGGCATAGCTCCCTCCTAGATTCTCAAATGCACAAAGATGTTGCCAAAGTACTATAGAATAACATCAAAGTATTTGCATGGTCTTATAACGACATGCCGAGTTTAGATCTGAGGCTCATACAACACAATATTATCTTAGATCCGTGGATGAAAGTAGTTAAGTAGAAGGCTCGCAAGCTTAAACTAGAGATCGCACTAGTCGTATGGGATGAAATCACCAAGATCTATCAGGTTGGTTTCATCCAGGCAGTTGATTACTCAGAATGGGTGTCAAAAATTGTTGTAGTTTCTAAGAAAATGGGAGGAATATGTATTTGTATAGACTTCTAGGATCTGAACAAGGCAACGATCAAAGGTGATTTCTCACTACCAAGTATCGATCAACTCATCAACACTACGACTGGTCATGCTCTGCTATCCTTTATGGACGGTTTCTCTAGCTACAACCAAATTTGCATCAACCTAGAGCATCAGTTAACAACAACCTTCATGATCCCATGGGGATTTTTTTGTTATACTATGATGCCCTTTGGGCTCAAAAATGCCAAGGCAACCTACCAGAGAGCCATGACATACATCTTTAGCGACTACACATTAGAAATGTTTAATGATTATGTGGACGACATAGCGGTCAAATCTAAAGAGGCCACTGATCATCCCAACAATCTAGATGTAGTTCTCAAGCATTGCTAGATGCACGATTTACACCATAACCAAAAAAGTGTGTCTTCAGGGTGAGAACTGGACACATTTTAGTGTTTGTAGTATCAAAAGCTAGAATATGAGTAGACCCTGACAAAGTCAAAGCCATCGTTAATCTAGTGCCCATTATAAACCTTAAAGAATTGCACGGGTTACAAGGTAGAGTATAGTTCATCAGAAGGTTTATAGCAAAGTTGACTAACAAGTTACACCCCATGCAACATCTATTGAAGAGGGGGGTTAACTTCGAATGTAAAACACAATGCCAACAAGCCTTTGATGATCTAAAGAAAGAGCTTTTACAGCTCCCAACTGTGTAGCCACCATAGAGATATAAGCCTTTCTTTGTCTACCTTACCACCTTAGACATGTCTATCACAGCACTGTTATGTTAGAGACAAGACGATGGCTCTGACATTCCAGTGTATTATCTAAGTCATGCATTGATAGAGCATGAGGCAAGATACAACAAGTTGGAGAGAAACTGCCTTGCTCTAGTCTTTGCATTAAAAAATGGAGGGATTATCTATTTTTTAGTAAGGTTAACATCGTTTGCAGGAGCAATGTACTCTAGGCTATCACAAATAATTTATATCAAAGTAACAAGATAGCCTAGTGGAAAGCCATAACAATGGAATTCGATTTACATTATGTTAGCCAATTGTTGACAAAGGGTCAAGCTATAGCAATGCAACTCACGACCTCACCCATCAATGATCGAGCAATCATAGATCTTGAATTCCCTGATGAGCATGTTAGCATTATCAACGTTGACGCGTCACACCTTGAAGCTACTTTGCATTTCAACAGTGCCTTGACCACGCAAGGAGGTAGTGCAGCTGCCGTCATTACGTTCCCCTCGGGGAAAATGCAACCTTTTGCTTATCATTTTGCATTCCTTTGTAAAAGCAATATGGTAGAGTACGAAGGAGTACTCAAGGGCCTCTTAGCAGCCTAAGCATTAAGCATCCAACACCTGGCAATTTGCTGGGATTCAAAACTCATGAATCAAATCATAAAAGTCTATGCCTACAAAGCTACACATCTACAACCCTACTACAACCTAGCAAAAATTTTGTTAAAAATTTTCTGACAATGGATGTTCAACATGTGCTACGCAATGAAAACACTGTAGCAGATGCCCTGGCCACCTAAGCATTAAACGTGCCACCACACCTATTCACAAGTTTGCCTGCTTCAATTACCGAGTGTATGGAGCCTATCACTCAGGCGGTACACATAGCCTTTGTTAGCACTACAAACACCCAAGAGTGGTATGCCACCATTAAAGCCTACCTGCAACATGGTGAGCCCCCAAGTGGATTGACATCTGCCCAGAGAGATGCAATCCGTAAGTGTGCTCTGTAATATGTGCTTATGGGAGAAAATGCCTTGTGCAAACGCTCCTATGATGGGATATTGCTAGCATCCATAAATGAGGAGCAAGCGTAGAAGGTCATTAATGAAGTACATGAAGGACTGTGTGGCAGACACATAGTGCCTAGGCCATGGCTGCAAAACTCAGATGCCTAGGATACTACTGGCCTCACATGGAGCGTGATTGCCTAGCCAAAGTTAAGACTTGTGATACATGCCAAAGATATGCAAATCTTATACACGTTTCACCAACAGAGTTTCATCCAACGCAAATCATGTGGCCTTTATAGTGATGGGGACTAGACATCATAGGACCTATCATGCTTATGTCTTCTGTAGGGAATAGCTACTCTGTTATTTCTATATTATCATTACTGTGTGACATTGTTTTCTTCATTATCGCATTTATTAATCATCAGTTAGATTTCACGTGTTTCGCGGTGTTTCGGTCACAGGGAAAGTTGTAGATTCACTGCAACTTCTGTTTAGTGTTGGTGAATTTCACTCCTTCCAGCCATCGTTGAGCAAGTTACAGGCTTACTAGAAGGTTTCTAAAACTTTAAAATGTAAAATGATAGAAAATTCTATAAAGAAAACTAAAATGGCAATTTCCAGTGATAAACAGGCACATTATAGACCAGCTTTACCGCTTTTATTCCCACTCCTTCATTTCTGCACTTTCCATGATTAAGAGAGGAGAAAAACTGAGTGGCAACATATGGAATGCCCTGGAAACGAAACAGGCAGGACTGTACATGACCAAGCTCACTTCAGTAACTTACCATTGCCTTTCCCCTAACACCAATCATATTTAAAAATCAGTTGCATGAATTGGCACAAAAGTGCAACCTAGACCTATCGTCGTCGTACTACTATAGGCATGAGGTTTCGGATTACAATCCACGCTTCAAGGCGGTGGTGAGCTTCGAGGGAGAATGTACTCAAATCCGCTGTATTTCAGTATGCTGCAGTGCAGGCTGCTGCGGAGGAGGCACTGCAGGCAGTCATGGAATGAAAACCCTCAGAGATGATCTCAGGTATGAGCAACAATTTATTATATTTGCAGGAAATGGCGATCAAGGGTGGACTGCCATCACCAACGTATACCAACACAGCGTCTAGACCAAGACATCTGTCCATGTTTACGTGTACAGTTAAAGCTGCAGGATGAATGTTCATCGGGGAGGCTGCCCAAATGAAGAAGCAGGCTGAGAAAATTGCAGCCATGGTAGCGTTGGATGCACTACAGGAGGAAGAGATTGATGAGATTTCCGTCTCACGGCCCAAGCCTCCCTTTTACCGTTTGATTGGTTTCATTACGAATAAACCCATCGATTAATTTCCCACAGAAGCATGGTTTTGAAATCCTAAAGCTATTTCCTACCCATAGGAATGGTGACATCGGTAATAACCGATAATTGTATTAATTTCAAGGTTCAGACGCACTGGAATTAACTGCCATGAACAGAAAACCTTTTTATGAATTTGAAAACTTCACTCTAGGCGCGTACATATATATTTGTCGTGCCTATTAAAGCCAGAAAGGTGTTTGAAACTATTTTAAAGAGGAGAGCAAGGAGTTTTCTATAAAATGAATTTTGCATAGATAGAGAAATAGGAAACCTGTTGACAACCGCTGCACGTGGAATTACCACAGTTGATGGTTCGAGAGTTTTATCGTTACCCGGAGTTATGGCAGAGTTGGATAGAGTTGTTGGGGCATGTTTATGTTCATATTTGCAGTTATCGCCGGTTATTGTTTCCTTTTGTTAGCAATTCATCTCAACTCGCGTTCCATATACTATATGTTAACTTGTAATACAATAATCTGATTTATTACGGCAGCTTACTCCCCTAATTGCTCTAATTGACATGCACCATACACCATCTTAACCTTTAAATAGATCCTCAATTCTTGGTTTTTTTTAACACATATTAATGGCCCCTTGCTCTTATATTCATTATGGAAATTGCTTAAATGACATTATATTTGTAATACCAATTATAACACTAATTAGATGATGTTCATGGAATCCAAACCTATCAGTCATATTTTGACAAAAGAATAATGGCCTTGAATTGAGAAACTATATCTTGATGGGTAGACTAAGTAACCATAGCCCCATGCCCAACATGGAAGATGTTGTCATTGACACTTTTCTCCCAAATTTTAGATTGCATGCAAATGCAAGGATAACAAAAGTCATAGGAATTCTAAAGGATGCAAGAATATAGAAAATATAAAGAATCATGAAATTAAAAGATAAAAGGAGATAAGATAAAACTTGCAAGCAAACTATAACATTTTCAACATTGATGAGACGCAGATTACACAAGCCACGCGATATCGCGGCCGATGCAATATCGCATCCCCTACGATATCACGTACGTGATATCGGGTCTTTCCCTACGATATCGCGTACGCAATATCGCAGTCCGCCGCCATATCTATAAATAAGAGGTGGCACTTCCCTCATTTCTCATCCTAGGCATAAAGTAGCGAAGCTCTGGCGGATTGATTACCCCAGAGATAGAATATTTTCCATGTGCCCGCAGTAGGAGTCCCCTGAGTGAATGGTTCTTTATTCGAGCAGCTTTGTACCTGAACGCAAGTTGTGTACGGCAATAAAGACAAGCTTTGCGGATAAACCTTGCAGTCCATGGATAGGTTTAATTAATGTTATTTACTGCTTTCCTAGTGACATGGCATGAGTACGACTTGGTTACGAGCGTTGACGAACGTGTACGACTAGCCAAGGAATCGACTACTCATCGTGATTAGATTCTCTCAATGCTTTCCTCCTAGAGCGTGGGACAAGTACGACTTGATTACAAGCATCCACGGATGTGTACAGCTAGTCAAGGAATTGGCTGCTTGTCACACATAGGTTAGTTAAGTGCCTCAGTACTACCGCTTCGAGCACGTGTGTTACGTGTGGTGATCCCAGTAACAATTAGCGTTTGGTAAGCCACAGTTGCACAATTCAGGGTGTGTACGGTAAGTGGGAATAGATGCTGACGCTAGGACTTAGTGTTATAGTTAGAAGTAGTTATTTTCTCAACCCTTCATCCTCATAGCTTAGGAGATAAACCAAAAAATACCAAAAAAATCATATACCTCAGACTTGCTTAACCATACACCGTGACACATACAAGCAAGCCTAGGAAGACAACGAACGATTAACCCCAAGTGTTTCTTGTGGCGTTAAGGCATTTAGTGTGCAGAGTTTGACCGGATCATGCGTACATTCTCGTATTCATATGGTTGAGTGTAGGGGTACTTCGCCACTCATCATTGGCGCTGTTGCCGGGGACTAAGTGTTTTTTCACCAATTGAACATAAGGGATATCACTTACATTGTTGTGAGCATCAACGAACCTTCGGGTTAATCAATTAATTAAGAACATAAATAATGGTAAATAGCACACCATTAGGATGGCTTCTTCTCATGAAATTAACTCACCTAAGGGCAATACAGAAGACAGTCAGCATCATACGCATAACCCAAATCAGCCATGTCCTAAACAGTATACAATAACTTATACTCATCTTGATGAGTATATTCCTGATTACACTTTTACCCTCCATTAGGATGAATGGTTGCGCTGGAGAGATTTGTTTGGTAATATAGTTTTACCACTAGATCGATCTGTTCTGAACATGCTTTTCTGTGGATTGGCACAGATTGGCATGCAGGACTTATTTGCTGAATACGTTGCTGGAAGATACCATATAAGGGATTATCATCCCACCAGTTTGCAATGTATGAGGGATGAAAGGCAGGAGAGCCAACATTCATTGTTGAAGGGCAAGGTCCCCCATGTCATTAGTGAAATAGGAGACGAGGAAACCCTCACAATGGGTTTCTTAGAAAATGATGTTTCTCCTCCTCACTCTAGTGAAGAGGATAGGCATTAGGGCCTTCGATCAACTGTACATGCTACAAGCTCTGATCCCCGTGAGCACCAACTATACACAGTAGGAACAACCACTCACACTAAGGATGGACACTTAGATCGCTACAACGATCGAGGCCGAAGCAACCGAAGAGAAGGTAAGAAACATCGCCACGGTGATGGATCTCCTTCCTCTTCTCCTTTATCTCATCATTCACACTCTCCTTCCACATCTGGGCGTAGCCATCATGAGCATAAAGGGGAGGATAAAAGTAAAATGGATGAAAGGCCTCGACAGGAAGATCAAGACGAGTTAGGATAAGGGTAAGGACGTAGGGAGAGTAGGGAACCACTACGAAGACATCACAGACGTCATGATAGAGATGATCATGACGAACCCCTACTCGTAACCCAAAGCATGCTAGACATCAGAGAGGTAGTTAGGATCCCCACAAGGCACTTAAAAGACAGTAGGATCAAGCGTTTGGACATAAATAATATCCCACATTTTGAAGGGGGATACAACACTGATCCTCAACATCATTTACAGGCATTCTACGATGCCTGTGCCTTGCAAAATATAGATAATGAGTGGCAGAAGCTCAAGTTGTTCCCAAGGACACTCACTAAAGAAGAAGAGAGCTGGTATCGATCCTTAGAATCAGAAACCATCAAGAGGTGGAGTACGATGCTTGAACTATTCAACAACAAATATCAAACGTACTCCAGAGTGTCCAACTTGCGTAAGCAGATCCAAGGCTAGAAGCAAGGTTCTTATGAACCCTTTGATGCTACCATGGCCCGTTACTATACACTGCTACATCGTTGCTCGGGCCATGGGTACGCTAAGCGAGATCAACTTCGCCACATCGTGGATGGGCTAAGAAATGAAACGAGAAGAACTCTTTGGACTTACGCCCAAGGGAGACTTTCCCAACTGAGAGTCCATGAAGTTGAAAGGTTGTTGGAACAAGTAGCGCAAGAAGAGGATGAGCTACGGAAGAGAGAAAGTGTGGAAGAATACAACTGCGATCCCTCCCTTTGCAAGAAGGAAGTGAAATTCTGTGATGAGGAGGATGAGTCACCACTCGAAGAGTTGGTGAACCAAAAAAACGTGTCGATCCAGAAGTTAACAACGGAGGTATCGGCTAAGGTAGATCAAATGTGGGATTCCTTAGACTCATGAATAGAAACAGTTCTAAGAATCATAGAAGAGTCTAAGGTAGAGCAAAGTAGTGATAAAGGCAAAACCAAGCAGAGAAACTTAAGCCCTGCACATACAAGGGTAAGGGGAAAATTCCTATCTCCGATGAGGCCATAAATTCTGATTCAGACAATGATAGTGGATGTGAGGTCTT
Organism: Gnetum montanum; assembly: GCA_015680685.1. Lineage (NCBI taxonomy): Eukaryota > Viridiplantae > Streptophyta > Gnetopsida > Gnetales > Gnetaceae > Gnetum > Gnetum montanum. The sequence goes on along the minus strand of MNCI01032496.1, from coordinate 10,219 downwards.
CTACTATGACCATCTTAAGAGATGTTGCTCAATTATCTCACATCTGCAGGAGTCTGGGGTGTATGCACTAAATCCAGGACTTAATCAACGACAAACACCCCAAAGGTTACCTTATCCACAAGGTAACCCAAGGCAATTCCACCAACCCTTGACATATTATCCAAGTGGAATGCCTCCACAGCCCATTGGACAACATCAGCAGTGGCAACACCCATAGTCATGGGGGATGCCACCGCCAACACATCAATACCCTTACCGGCAGCCTGATCCTTATGGTTATTATGTGCAGCAGCTAGTTTCTCCAGGTGACTCTATGGGTCACACTACTCCCCAACGTCACTACCAAGCTTGGGAGTACTTTAGAAGGACTCCTTCTCCTCCGGGAGACATCTCACATTCAGTCCATCCTCTAACTCCACCCGCACCTCTTCCACCTATAGTTCTCATACAACCTGCTCCAACAATGCAAGGGGAATTACCTACTCAACCGTAGCAATGTAACGCCGTGAGAGCTGTAAATATTCAGCGTGTAAATATCCAATCGGGTACTAGTTCTGGCAACAACTGTACAAAGAAGAGACCCTTTTTCAGAACTAGGAGCCTAGACAAACTCTCGCAACAACAAGCGGATGCGTACATGTGTAGTCCTCTAACCACTAACTCTTCGGAGAACCCTTTAGTCCTAAGGAGTGTAATGCATACGGTTATGTTAACACATATCGTAACTGACTGGATCAAGGTAGGCCATCTTCCCAGGAAACTAACTGACCCTAGGAGTTCCTTTATTTATTTGCAGATCACTGGAAATACACCACATCGGGCTCTTCTTGACTCAGGTTCTGGAGTCAACTTAATTTCGCAAAAGATGTATCACGCCTGGAACCTGCCACAACTTAAGAGGAGCAACATCCAACTAGAGCTAGTAGACCAGTCCATCACCATTCGCTTGGGATTGGTGGAGGATGTTATTACCACTATGTGTGGTTGGTCCTATCCAGCGGACTTTCTGTTGATCGAAGTGAACAACAACGAAGGGGACTTCCCAATTATAATGGGAAGGGCATGGCTAAGCATAGTAGACGCATGCCTTAGGATCCACGATCATTCCTTGGAAATCTTTAAGATAAACATATGTGGAAAGATCGAGAAAAGGATAGTTCCATACATCACATACAGTGATTCATCGAGTGATGACATGGAGGAAATGTCTCCATGTAATAGGTGTGCCCAAGAAACTCTGCAACAAAGATGTCTGTATGTAGCAACCACACTAGAAGTAGTAGACACCCCGTGGTTGACAGCTTCTCATAGGAGCAGAAAAATATGCATGGAATGAACTGAGAAAACTCATGCCAACAACTGTGGCATAGACTCATTGGAACATGAGCATCGCCAACTTTCACCGCTCAACTTAAGATCATCAATTGGGAGAAGTTGGGCACTTCTCAGAAATTCCAATAGGCACTCACTATTTCGGGTCTCTCCCTTACAACTCAGTCATGGGGGAGATGGCCACCTATGCTAACCATATGGGGCCCTCAGTTCTTTTTCAGTTTTTGTTTTACACATTTTTGTTTTACAAATTTCTTTAACTTTTCTAATTTTTGTTTTACACTTTCTTTAACTTTTCTTGTTTTTTCTTTACACCATCGTTATACTTTTCTCTTTTGTGTGTGTGTGTGTGTGTGTGTGTGTGT
>MNCI01032488.1:140902-187297 GCA_015680685.1 Gnetum montanum | reverse complement strand
AGAATGTGCCTAGAAGATGAGATCAGATACTTATGCTAGGAATAGGTAGAATACAAATTAGGATAATTATAGATTAGATAATAGTTCATTCCTTACCTTCCATACCTTAATTAGATGCCAAAAGATAAAGTAAAAAAGCTATAAAAATCATTAGCCTTAATCCCACTTAACCATCGCAAATAGAACATCACAAGTGAGATTAGGAAGGTAATGACCATTCTAACCCAAGGTTTTACTGGTTAGGGTCTGGTGTATGTTAAGTACTTACAGTCTACAGAATTCGGCTGAGTTGCGTGTGAACGCCCATGATTTGTATGGTTGGGTGTAGGGGTACCTAGTCGTTCATCATTAGCACCGTTTTCAGGGACTATTAGTCTTACATGCATCATCTAACCTTAGTAAAATTATCATACACATTGGTGAAATGGACCAAGATAGCAACATTTACGCATGCTAGGCAGATTAAAGTAATCATAAGGTACACTGATTAAATGGATCATCTAACATCCAATTTAACTTCTTCTCATAGGCAAGAGGTATCCAACCCACCGATGTCACAAGAATGTCAGGTGGTATACAAGCATCCTGATGAATAAGTCCGTAACTTCATATTTATCCTACATCAGGATGAGCATCTGCAATTGCGGGACATGGAGGGCAACATTGTACTACAGTCCAACTGATCGACTCCTGCAATTCTATTTCATAATCTTAGCAAGCTAGGCATCCAAGACGGTGGAGTGGAGTATGTTATGGAGGACCATGACTACCGGGACTATCGTCCCACTGAGGCTCAATGAGCATGAGACCAACAGCAGGTAGAAAGATATGAACACCTGAAGGGGAAACAATTCAGTAACCCCTTATTCTCACAAGGGTTGCAAGATGATGGGAATCCCATCTTTCATGATTCCCATTTGGCCAAACTTCCCCTAGGGCAGCAGATCCTTTATTCCATCAATCAGAACAAGCCTCCAAGTGACCAAGATCCTCAAGGGGATGGAGGGTCACGTAGCAAGGATGGGTAGGATGATCGATGCCTTCATCAAGGTAGAGGGGGAGATCGACACCAAAGTAGTGATGACTCTCCTCCCTCTTCTCCATCCTCTCACTCTCCTATACCTTCATCCAGTTTAGGCTCTAATTGTAAATGGGGTAGAAAGGAGAAAAAATACGATGGTCGAAAGGATCGAAAGGGACAACATGAGGAAACACGCGATCAATCGCACGATGCTCACCAACATGAAAGGAGGGGTAGCTAGAATCATCATAGACATCATGGTCCTTAGCAGGACTATGATTCAGATGAGCCATTGTTGGCTACTTGGAGCATGCTACAGATCACTGAGGCAGTTTAGATCCCTAGTAGGCATGTGAAAGATAGTCGGATCAAGTGCGTTGATATGAACAATGTTCCCAGATTTGAAAGGGGATACAACTGTGATCTGCAAACTCACCTATAGGCGTTCCATGACACCTGCACCCTACAAAACATTAACAATGATTGGTAGAAGTTGAAGTTGTTCCCTTGTACACTCATCAAGGAATTAGAAAATTGGTACTGATCCTAGGAACCGGAATCAATCAGAAGATGGAGTACGGTGCTTGAGATTTTCAATGACAAGTATCAAACGTACTCTAGAGTGGCGAACTTGAGACATCAGATCCAAGGGTGGAAGTAAGGTAATCATGAACCCTTGGATGTAGCCATGAGTAGATACTATTCACTACTACATTGGTGCCTTGGTCATGGCTACTCTTAGCAAGCACAGCTTCACCACATCATTGATGGGCTCCATTTTGAAATGCGAAAGACTCTTGGAATGTATGCCCAAGGATGACTATTGGAGCTAAGGGCCCATCAATTGCAACGCCTCATTGAACAAGTGGCCAAGGAGGAAGGGGAACTTAGAAAGAAGGAGAGTGCAGAAGAGTTCAACTAGGATCCTTCCCTCAGAAAAATTGAAGTCTGATTTTGTGAAGATGAGGAGGAATCAACACTAGAAACAATGGTGAATCGAAAGACCTTGCCTTTACAAAAGCTTGCATCTGAAATATTGACAAAGGTTGATAAGATGTGGGATTCTTTGAAAAAAAAAATTCTAGAGTGTGTTGAAAATTGCAGAAGAGTCTAGAGAACAAGGTAATGATCGTGATCAGCGTAGGAAGAAGGAAGCTAAATGTGCCCAATATAAGGGTAAGGGAAAATTTTGTATAGTAGAGTGTGTTACAAACTCTGACACCGAGGAGGATGGTAAATGTGGCATATGCCAATATGAACATTCTAAGGGATGTTGCCTTGTGGTGTCACATCTTCAAGAGTTTGGAGTGTATGCATTGAATCCTCGCTTGGAAAAGAGGCAAACACCTCAAAGGTTGCCTTACCCACAAGGCAACCCAAGGCAATTCCACCAGCAGCAAGGATACTATCCAAGTGGAGTGCCACCACAACCTTACGAATAATTCCAGTAGTGGAAACATCCACAAGCATGGGGGATGCCACCTTCAAGGCAGGAATACCCTTAAAAATAGCCAGATCCCTATGGGTACTATGTTCAGCAACCGGTCTCTCCACAGGACTCTTCCAACCATGCTTCTTTTCAAAATTATTACCATCCCCCAAAATATTTCAAACCACAATCTACATCACCTAGGGGGAAACCCCACATCTCTACTATCCTCCATTACCTTCTCCTACCACTCCTTCTCCACAACATCCCACTCAACTACCACTTGCTTCACCTATGTAGGGAGAGATACCACCACAGCCACAACAACAAAATGCTGTGAGGGCTGTCAACATACAATCAGCTCCTCAGCCAAGTGGACCGGAAGCCAAGCCATGGAAACATCCCTTCTTCCGACCCAATCATGTATGCACACCCTTGCACCCACTAGTGGCTGGTGCCTCTGAACCTCAAACCGTCTCTACTATTCCATTGCTCAAGCAGCCTTCAGATCAAATGCCCTCCAATGTCCAAACAATCATGCCCACACATACCATGATCAACTCGATAAAGGTAGGTCACCTTCCCCAGAAATTGAATGATCTGGGAAGTCCCCTCATCTATCTTCAGGTGGTAGGAAATGAGCCCTATAAAGCTATTCTGCACTCAGGGTCAGGAGTTAATATGATCTCTCATGACATGTACAAGAACTAGAACTTACCCCCATTAAATAAGAGCAACATTAGGCTCGAACTAGCAAACCATTCCATCATTGTTCCCTTGGGAGTGGTGGAGGACATTGTGACCACCGTTTGTGGGTGGTCCTATCTTGTTGATTTCCTTATCATCAATGTTAAAAATTGCAAGGTGGACTTCCCAATCACAATGGGAGGGGCCTAGTTGAGCACAGTGGATGCAAGACTAGGACTCCGAGATCTTTCCCTTCAAATTTCAAAGGAAAATCCTTTTTGAAAGATCAAGAAGAAGTGTGTTCCATGCATCGCGCATAGTGACTCAAGGTGCAACTGTGTGCAGCAATTATGGTCTGCTAAGTAGAGATCCATCCAAGCATGCAGTCAGTGTACCGAAGAATCATCAATTCAACAGTGCTTGTACACACCAGCCATAAAATAAGCAAAAACCTAGTGGCTAATAGCTAACCCTGCTAGCAGTGCAATGTGCAGGGAACCATCTGAGGGGCTTGTATGAGCCTATGTAGAATGCATGAATGAAATGGAAGAGGTCCATCAACGAGCCTACACTATTCATGACCATGGTGACTGGCGAAAGTTGCAAATCCTTGCAAGCTTCAAACAAGAGCCTTTGGAGCTCAAACATTTCCATGGGCTCCACCTAACTAGAGATACCTCGTCATCACCAGGATAGCCTCACTCCATTTTTTGCGTCTCCTCCTTTCCACCCAGTCATTGGGGAGATCGTTATCACTGCTAATCCATTCCACTACACCCCTCACTATTTTGTAATTTTCTTTTACACGTTTTTTTTTACACTTTTTATTTTTCAACATCATTCATACGTTTGCCAATTCTTGTTAATTTTTTTCCTTCCTTTAATTATTTCTGTTTCTTTGTGTGCGTTTCATTTTCACATGATCGCTCATACATCGTCTTATTGTCATCAAGTGTCTGGCGCAGATGGTTTTTGTTATGATGGATAATGTACAATAGTCCACTTAGTTATCTGGCTCTTGCCCTCGCATGGTCGTCCTTGGACTTTACATCCATTTTCAGCTCATAAACTTGGTAGTGAATCCACATCATCCACCCATCCACCCACTCCATGGTTTTCCTTCCTTTGGAAACATGCAACCCCTTCACTTAAAAACATTGTAATTAATGTGTGACTTGTGTAGTTCCCAGACTCGGGGATGACCCAATGGCTTGAATTGGGTGTGACTTCAAGGGGAATGCAACATTTGTCACTCTCTCCTATTCCTTGAGTTGCTGGTGTGTCCTTATAGATTTCCTACGACTCCACGTTCTTCTCTCCAAGGAAGCTCCTCAGAAATTCAACCTTGCATGGTGTGGTCCTTACCGAAAAATTCAAAAAAAAAAACAAAAAATAATGAAAGAAAATAAACATGAGGATTCAAAGCACACCCCTTGGTCTAATCCATGCAAATAAGCATGGGTCTTTGCATGGTGTGGTTCCCACAAAATAACAAGACAATGAAGAAAATAAAAGTATCACTATGTGGGAATTCAAAGCACAATCCTTAGACTGCCTCTCATGGGCCGCAAGCGCTAGTTATGGGACTTCCTTCATCCCCTCTAATGTTTTTCCATTTCACTTCCTTCCTCTCACATTGTTGGAGTGGTGGTTCTCTGTGGGTGCATTCCTACTTCCTTGGGGGATGTTAGGGGCTTCGTCTATTGCTGCGATGTCATTGTATGTGGATGGTTTTGGGTCTAAACTCAGGAAAGATTCTACTAGGTCACTTAACCACAACTGCACACGGGGTTTCTTATGACCGAGAATCGGAATTCCCATTCTCTTGTCTCTCTCTTCACCCATTTCTCTCCATAACTAACCTCACTGCCCATTTTATGTTGCAAAATTTTGTCATGGTTTCCATGGGCTTCTCATGCCTTGGTGGGATCTCTTGGGTAGGGGTATTAACTGGCGAACACCATTTCTTGGCCCCAAGGCCCATGGACCGTGGTGTTGAGGATATGCAAGGGCTACTAAGGCTATTTCCTACTATGGGGAGGACCCACCTACATATTCTTGGTCCCTCTTGTTAAGTCTCCTATCCTTTGGATTTCGTGGTTGATTATTTTCAGGGCCCCATCGCTCGATTTTGCCCCAACAGAGTTCTTTTATGTTACGTTATCCTATTTTTGACTCTTTTTTGAGCCTCGATTACCTTCCTCCTATCCTCATCCATGACCTAGCCTCTCATGCACTTCAACCACCCCAATTTGGCATTTCAAATTCATCATTTTGGGTTTTTCTAGGTTGCTCAACAAGTGCACACCCCTGCGTATACGAGGCTCCATATACACATCCCCTTGAGTATACGCGGCCCCATCGACGCAGTGCCTAATCCCTATATATACACCTATTGTGCTTTGAAAACTTATCATTTTGCAAACAAATTGGGGTTAGATTTTATTCTTTTTTTCTGCCCAACTTCTTCCCATGCACCTACATTCCATCATGTGTCCACATCAACTGATCCTTGCCTTTTTAAGAAACCATAGGTATGCTCTCAGTCGTGGGGGGTGAAGCCTATTTATAACTAATTAATTAAGTAATTAATTAATCAGTTAGTTAATTAATACTTCACACCTCTAAGGGAAGAAACGAAAACAACTGGTTAAACTCCAACTCATCACTTGTTGTTTTTGGCTCTAACCCATGAATTAACACTCTAGGGAACTTAATGGATGCCCGTGCCAACAACATAACTTACTCAAACTGAGAAGATGTATAAGGACCATCTTGAGCTACTTATGCATAGTCTAATGGGTGGTTATGTTTGATTGTAGATGGCACCCAAACCGAGGCATCCAAGGGACGAAGGACTATCACAACCGAGGGACAAGTGCCCACAAATAGGAAGGCGAAAAGGCAGGCAACAACTAGAGCACATGGAGGGCTCTCATGCAACTGGCCCCCTCTGCGAAGGACCTGATGTGGAATCTGTTCATCATATTCCCAAAGAGGAGATTCCCAGTGAGCAATCTCAAGGGGATGAGACTCCAGGGATAGCACCACAGCTTGAGGTCACCCTAACCCAGGCCTTTCTTGATGCTATCAAGGCACACGAAGTGCAACGAATGGTCCTCCAAGAGCTAAACTTTGGACCATTCCTTGAGAACGCTCCAGAAGATGTGAGGCTTCAACTGCAAAACTCTCCAATGTGGCCAATCATCACAACCAGTGGTGAATGGTACTTAGGAGAGACCTATCTCTTCTAGACAAATCAAAAACTAGGGCCCAGAGTAAGGATCAAGAACATTTATGTCTCTTACTCTGCTGAGGTAATAGCACAAGCTTTGGGATTTCCAGAGACCAAAGCAGATTTGGTGGAGATTCCAAAACAAGCCGACCATGGGGTAAAGGCATAATGGACCAAACAGTGCTATGGGGTAGAGCGCAGGGAGTTCAGCCCTTTGACCATGGTGGAGAAGGTATACTCAAAGATCGCATCTTACCACTTAAACCCAATGGTAAGACCTAGCAAAATCATAACCTTCTCTGCTCATGCGTGTGCTTCCTTGAGTGGAAAATTTCCAATGAGTCTTCCACATCTGTTATTCTTAGAGATTGAATAGATATTTGTTGAAAGAGAATGTGGAAGACAAGCTCTCCGCTTTTCCTGCCTAATCTTAAAGTTGTGCAAATGGGTAGGGATAACACGGTACTCCAATGATATAATTTGGCATGCCCCAATTACCTCTTGGTAGGAAATGATGAAAGGAAAAAACTCCTACCACCACATAGACAGAGGAGGAGCAGCAACCACCTCCACCACCTACACAAACAACAAGGTCAGGTTTGCAAACCATAGCAAAACACATCCACGAGATCTAACAAACTCTCTTGAGCCAACAAGAGAAATCTGGTAGGACTGGTGGAGAAGACGACCCTTTAATCTATCGCCCTGCAATGAGCCATCTAGAGCAAGTGGCTCGATCAGTTAGCTTACTTGAAATAGCAGGGTCGATGTTCTCCATAGCCCAAATGCAAGTACCTGCACGATAGATCCTAGTGTCTGAGAGGTGATAGTATCAACCCAGAAGCTATTTCCCAAAATCTCTTGGAATGCTAATACCTTCTTGGTACACTTGTAAGATGGAGAAGGGGCAACAGTCTTGGTGATGCAACACCAAGGATAAGAGATTGTGGCCAAAGTGGTTGCTGATAAAATTGCTACAGTTCTCAACGCACCGGCAACACCTGTACCAGATATTCATGGACTTCAAGATGTACAAGCATCTGCTGGAACCTCACGTAGCAAGATTGATGCAACACAACATGAGTAATTGTTGGACTGATTGGTGGGAACTGGGCAACCGCTTCCAAATGTCTTTGACCTTTCAGAAAACATCATTGCAACCCAGTCGAAGCTGCTCTCAGCAAGGGGTAAGAGCCTCATTTTGGAAGGGCAACTTGAAACTACTCAAGCCACCTATCAACGCTTGGCAATAGAAGTGGCCCAACTAAGAACCCAACTTGTCGATCCAGCTCTCCTCAACCATGAAATCACTAGAGATAAAGATTTTCAATATCTTCAGCTCAAACTTCAGATAGTTGAGGATGAGCAAGAGTCGACAATCTTTGATAAGTCCTTGGCAGACATTCAAGCATATACTTTAAATAAGGACTTGATGGAGGTTTTCTAGGAGAATGTTAGGTTGACCATGGAGGTTCATTGCCTACATAATGTTGTTGTGGAAAATGAGCACATGAAAAAATCTATCCACCAACAGCAGGAAGAGCTAGCTAGGGTGAATGCTGATGTGAGAAGGTTGGTAGTTGAGAACCAAAATTTGTCCATGGAGGAGGTTCAGGCGTTGCGACAAAAATCTGCCATTGGAATTGTCACTTGGAAGAATGAAGCCCTGAAGTTCAAAAAAATCAAGAATCATTACAGGGACCAAGTGGGGTTGCAAAAGGAAGTAAATGAGAAGTAGATTCAAGTCACAAAGGCCATGCTGAACCAAGCACTCCAATAGCTCCAAGAAGGAGGCGATGTATGGCAACCTATCTTTGATGGGTTGAATGCCTACAATCAAGCTGAAATCTACCTCAAGGTGTTGCAAATTGAAGAGATGATAGAGTATATGGAGCTCGCCAACCTTTGCTATGCAAACCTAGCCATGCTCATAGCTAGGATACTACAGTCCAAATTGGAGAAACAAGTGGCCGCCTCATACTCTTTATACAAGTGCACAAAGTGATGAAGCAGAAATTAAAATAGCAAATGTGAAACTCAAGGTTCTCTGCACAAGTTTTGAAGGACAACGTGCAGTCGCAGAGAACTTGGCCTGTCGAATGAATGACTACCAGTAGTTGCAAACATCAATTCAAGAGTTCAAAATTGAATGGAAAAATTTTGCAGCCTAGTTTGTCAACTTGAAAGAACTCTTCCCAGCATTGCCATGCCCTTGGGAGGTTCCAGTTCCAGCATACATCGGTGAAGCTGCCTAGACAGTGAATGATCCTAGAAGCAAAGAAGAAAAAATGAGGGCTCTCTTGGAGGCTTTCCAACTACCTCTAGAAGTTGTACCTGCTGCGAGATAGCCATCATTCATGCCACTACCATTGCATGGGCTAGAGGCTGGTGAAGGTCCATCAGAACCACTGCCCCCAAGGATAGTGGGATCTTCTCCAACAATTTTGTGCATCATTCTACATGGCAAAGACTATAGGACTAGAAAGGTGTTCAATTTTGTCTCTAAGCACTACCATTTTTTGTAACTTGTCCTTATCTGTAACTCAGGAACTTGGTAAAATTAGTGTTGAGTCATGTGTGTGTCATGTGTGTCAAGTCATGTGCATTGTAAATAAAAGTCCATACCTTCCAAGTTGTAAGAGGAACTTGAGGATGAGTTTTTACTCAGTTGTGGGCATATGATGAAGTGTTTAATGGTTGCTACGTCTACTAGGCTATGTATATGGGACCTCGTATATGCGGCTACGTCAACGCAGCCCCGTATACGCAGTCTTGTTGATGAGGCCCCGTCGATGCATCCTTCCATGCATTGACGTGGCCCCATTTACGCAGCACCTATTTTAGCCTATAAATAAGAGAGCCTTTCGCCTCATTGAGGTATCTTTTAGTTAGTTGTAGTGAAGCTCTTGCAGTTTTTTCACACAAGAGATAGAATATTTTCCAAGTCCCCATAGTAGGTGTAAGAAAAGTGATCGGCTCTTTATTCAAGCATTGATGTATCTGAGCCCATTGGCGTGATATCAATAAAGACGAACTCTTCAAGCATTCCTTGCAACATTTGGACTTAGTCATTTAATGCATTCAATAGCTTGATATTTATATGCTTTGATAATTACTTAAGTTTCTCTTATTATTAGTTTAATCGCTATCGTTCATTCATAGTTCATACAAACCATAAGTACAACCATCTCGAACGCAAACCCAACACTTGGTAACCTAGTGATGCTTAAAGTCTGGTATCCCAGTAGTATNGAATGAAGCCCTGAAGTTCAAAAAAATCAAGAATCATTACAGGGACCAAGTGGGGTTGCAAAAGGAAGTAAATGAGAAGTAGATTCAAGTCCCAAAGGCCAAGCTGAACCAAGCACTCANTTACCTTCCATACCTTAATTAGATGCCAAAAGATAAAGTAAAAAAGATATAAAAATCATTAGCCTTAATCCCACTTAACCATCACAAACAAAACATCACAAGTGAGATTAGGAAGGCAATGACCGTTCTAACCCAAGGTTTTACTGGTTAGGGTCTGGTGTATCTTAAGTGCTTACAGTCTATGGAATTGGACCGAGTCACGTGTGAACACGCATGATTTGTATGGTTCGGCATAGGGGTACCTAGCCACTCATCAGTTAGGATCTTCTCTTAAGTTGAACTAGCTTCTTTTTCTTGCCTGAACCTATGTTTTGTACCCAATTGAAGTAGGAGATACTAAGCCTACATGCATGGACTTAATTAGTCCACGAAGGAAGTGATTGGATATCTCTTTCTCATCATCCTGTAGGTGAGGATCAAACCACACCAACTGGAGGAAATTTGCATCATACTCAAAAATAGTAAGATCATCTTGCTTTATGTTGGATAACTCCTTGGCCTTCAACCTTCTAAAATCCTTGGATACATATCTCTCTTTGAAGGCTTTAACAAAGTCAATTCATTCCATCTATTTTTGTACCTAGCCTCTAGCAATCCTATTTTATTTTCACTAACAATTGGCTACACCCTTAAGTTGATGAGTAGTCAAATGTGTTTGTTATACTAAAACACAATCCATGAGCTAGAAAGCTTGTTCCACCTTATGTAGTCACTTCAAAGCTACTATAGGCTCTTCAACACCATTAAAATATGGAGGTTTTAGCCTCCTAAACTACTCCATGAGAGCTTGCTCAGTGGACCTTCTACCAACAGTGGTTGAGTTAAGTTGATGTTGTCCATTGTTTCCAAAATTAGATTGATTCTAGATCATTAAATAAGTGAACATTTCCTATATCAAATAATTTTGAGAGACTTTTCCACTAGGTTGATTAGAGTTTACCCTATTCAACCTTTTAAAGATTCTTCTTGGTAGAATCCTACATCACAAATTCAAAAATACTTAGTTAAACTTCAACTCTAATACTAACTTTTAACACCCCAATAACTAGGCTTAGGCTAAAAAGAAATTACTTAAATAAGACCTAAATGATGTGAAAACAAAATTAGTACTTAATAAAAACTAAATGCATGCAAAAAAAATTAAAATGGATAAAGTACTAGGCATCCATAAAACAAATGCACAAGGGGAAAAGTGCACAACAAAAAGACAAAAACATTGTGAAGACAATGACAATAGCCTCAAGTATTCTAAATTTAACTTGTTTACTAATAAAAGTAGAAAAAACCTTATTATAAACACAAAATATTGTAATAATAGTTGTTATAAATTACACTAGAGATTAAATGAAAAATTAAATATGAACACTACTTAAGATAAAAATCCATTGAGAGGGCAATAAGCTCTAACATTACATAAAAATTGCCAAATACTAATACTTAACTATAATCAATGCAACATAAATAAATTTTGGATCAAGGTCAGGTTTACACTAAAGACATGTAAAGCACAATATAAATCCTTATATGAAATACAACATACACAAATCCCAGCTAAACATTACCACTTATAATTGAATAATTATACAAGAAATATAATGAAAAAAAGTATCAAAGATTTAGAATAGGAATTTATTCATTAGCTTTTTCTTATAATTCATCCTCAAAAAGAAAAAAATTAATAGAATCACCTAGAAGACATAAAAACACAAAGGGAATCAGTTCTAAGACTAAGTAGGATAATTAAGCTATAAAATACTTCTTTATGGACTTGGTTGGAGGCATAATGTAACTGGACAACCATGCACAAAGGGTAGCTACAAACAAAGGTTTATCATACCAGTTACAAACATAGATCAAATAATAAATAATAATTTTCCAAAAATAACAAAAAAAGGTAACCAAAACTCCACCATCATCCACTAAACCCAAGAAATGAACAAAATAGTACTTATTGACTAAGACTAACTACATAGTTTCCTAGCTTACTACCAATCAAGGATGATTGCATAGTTGCTACAAAGCTAGGAAATAGTTAGCAAAAAGTCTAACTACATTAGTATTTATCTCACTATTGAGAAAGAATTCCTGCATAGTCACTATAAAAGTTGCTAGTATTACTAAAAAAAAATCAATTTGAATTAATTAAATGATAAACATATAAACAAATCAACAATCAAATCCCTAGGTGGTGGAAAGGTGAACCCAAACATGTAACAAAACTAAAGGTTATAGGCCACAAATTGAGATTTAAAACAAAGATTGTAAGATGTCAATCTAATGTCAACATTGAAATGTATGTTCTAACAGTTCATTTAAAGTTAGAGAAAAATTCCAAAGATGAATTTTAAACTCTTAAGATTGTTCTAAGCTACTAAAAATTCTAGAACATCATCAGTTGCTATTTTCTAGTTTTTAGACATTCTAGAATGTCACAGATGCTATGTTTTTCATCATTTTCTCAATTTCTAATTACTTGGAGGTTGGAAGGTGTTGTACAAAAGTTTATCCATATCACATGCAGGATTCAAAAATGCTTTAAAATTTTTTTGCAACCTATGTCACAACCTCACAATGGAATTTTAACGAACCAACAAGACATCCTTAGTATGTGTGTTTTTTAGATGGAAACATTTTTCTTTTGGACTATTGGTGTTTGACATTATTTTGGGGGTCAAAACCAAAAAAAAATGGCTTCAAACCCTAGTTTTATAGCTAAAAAATTTGGGAAATATGAAAAAAGATAAAACATTATCAAAAGATATAAAAGAAAGGTTAAAAATGATCAAAATATTTATTAGCGTTCCATGCATAATAAAAAATATTAGAAATTAACCAAAATCTTGAAAATAATAATAAAATACTCAAATTTGAAAATCAAGTATTTTGACAAAGAGTTATTGAACAAAAATATCAAAGCTCATAAAAATTGGAGCAAACATCAAATTATCCTACTTGAAAAAGACAACACTTTAGAAAGAATCCTTGTATTACTTCAATCTCTCAAACGAGCTCCAAATCTTAGGCAAAATCATAGGTCAACAATGGGATCCAAGAAAAACCTAAAATGAGATTTACAACTATGATTTACCAAAGGTTTTGGTTGACAACGTAGATCTAGATAGATATTAATGCTTACAAGGATGTGATAGCATTGGGCAAAAAGGTTAATCTCATGGGAAACTAAAAATAAAGAGAAATTCTAAATTTAAAAAAATATTTTTACATCCCTTTCTAACATAGGTTAATTCCTAGTGTTAGCCTAATGGATACCTCCTAGGAATAGGTTAATAACTATGACTAAGCCCAAATTCATAACTATTTCTAAGCCTAAACTAATAATAGGGTTTAAGATCAAAAGTGTAACTAATGAAAGGATTAGCATGAGAACCTCTAAAATATAAGCCAAAAAATTTAAAATTAGAAATAAAATATAAAATATTATTTTTCCAAAATTACCAAATATCCAAACAAAGCATATAAAAAACAAAAGTAGTATCCCATGTGCAAATAACACATCCAATGCTTGATACGTGCTAACTCTAAACTCTAAAAAAGGATCAGTGCACATATGTTAAAGTAAAAGAAAATCCAAAATAATAAAGGTACAAAAATTAAAATTAAAATAAAGTAAAGTAAAATAAAATAAAATATTTAAATATATCTAAAGAAGGATAGGGACCATTGTTTGGAGTGATGTTAAGATGTTCATTTCTCAAGTTGAAGGCAGGTTTGAGATTGGGCATAGCCACTTGTTGTTGCAACAATAACCACTTTGATGGAAGAATAATGGAATTAGATTATCAAGTTTAATTGTTTGTGTATTGAAAAATGTTTGTATACTCACACATTGTGTATGAGCCAAGACTTGTTGCACACTATTTGTGCACCAAAGAAGCCCTAAGTAAAAGATAATTTTAGGAGATGTTTTTACAAAAATGTTGAAAACACTAAATTCATTTTGATCCAATTTTCTTTGTGAAATGAAAGGTTTAAAGGCTTATATATAGCTTAGAAGATTTTGTCCTATTATATGAATGTGGTGTATTACCTTTTGAGGTAAAAGCCTAAGCTAATTCATTACATATACTTATAGCTTAAATATCTAAGGAAAGATAAATTCTATAAAGTAGTTCATGAAAATTTATAAGACTGTGGTTGGTATTTTCAAGGGATTTCATGATTGAGAAAATCGAATATCTCTTCAGAGGATTTGTAGCAAAATCCCAAGAAGATTTACTAACTAGTCAAGCAAAAGGTTTTAATATAGATATGGGCTAATGTGAAAGGTAAGACATAATTTTATCTATACCACATTAGATCTAATAAACTAGATATAGATGCTCACTATTTCTCAACTGCTATTCTCATTAAGTGTCAAAATGCTATCAGTAAGGTTCACTTAAGTTCTCATCATCTTAGAATTGAAAGTGGATGATGGATTCAAATCTTCTAAGAAGAGTGCATTTGTAGGTTGTGTAGATCATAAGTTCTTGAAGATGAGCACATGGAAGAAGCTCATAGAACCAAAAATTATCTCTATAGAATAGTTATATTCAAGTTAGCTTCATGGGCTTGAAGCATGGGTAAAGATTAAAATTAGCCTAGTATGTGAACCCCATGTGACACAGAAGCCATCTTGTAAAGAGGGTTAGTACAACAAAGAATTGGTTCTATAAAAAGAGTAAAAGTGATTCTACATGTCACATCCTTATTCAAAGAAGCTCAAAATTAAGCATTGTTTGTAGAACTAGAAAAACGTTCTACCAACAAATACATAAGCAGTTCTACCACGTCAGCTCATTATATGGTGCAAGTTTATAGAACCTAAAGTGGTTCTATGAAAGGACTCTATAAACAAGAATATACCATGAAGTATGTCAAAGAGCTCTTAAGAGACATTGAACACTCATCTTCATCTTTCCAAGTCATATCATGCCAGCTCCTATGTAGAGTAATTCTATAGAACCTAAATTTGGTTCTACGAATAGGCATAAAATCAGTTCTACATGCCACATCATCAAATATGAAATGGTTCTAGAAATGAAAAGGATAAACTAGCTAATGTATCAAAAAGGTTTTTCCATGTAACCTCCTTAGTTAGCCCTAGTTTGTAAAACCAAAATTTGGTTCTACAATGAAAATCAAAATTGATTTCATAATGAGCTTACTTTTCAACTCAACCATGCCGGCTGATAAGTGGCGAGGTACCCCTACACTCAACCATACAAATACAAGTGTCTCACACACGATCTGGTCGAACTCCAAGGACTAAGTGCTTACGCACCTTAATGGAACACCTAAGGTTAATTAATCACTATCTTCCCAAACTTACTTATATTGTCATAGTTGTATGGTTAAGTAAGCTTGAGGTATGTGATTTTTATATCTTTTATCCTTTTAATGTCTTATGCAAAGGGAAAGATGAAGAGAACTATGTGGCTAACTTATATTAACTATTCACTAACTAAGTTCTAATTTTCCTAGCACCAGTATCTGTTCTCACTTGCCGCACAAACCCTAAACTAGTGCAATGCTACTAGGATTACCAAACACTACTTGTTACTGGGTTACCAAGCGTTACACACGTGCTCGAAGCGGTCGTACTAAATGCACTTAACTAGGAGAGTTAAGGGTTGAGAAAGATTTAATTATCTAGAAAAGCAATTGAACATTTAATAATAATTAAATCCTATTTAGCTAAGTCCATATGTTGCAAGGTTTATCTGAAAGTTCATCTTTATTTCCATACACAAATGTGTGCTAAGGTATAATTTGCTCGAATAAAGATATGTTCACTTGGAGACTCCTACTGCAGGCACATGGAAATTATTCTAACTCTAGAATGGTAAAACTACTATAGTTTGGTTAAGGGACTAACTATAGATGTCTGAATAAGGGAAAGCCACCTCTTATTTATAGGCATGACGATGGGCTGTGATATCTCATACACGATATTGCAGCTCATCATACCCCCATGACTGAATGAAAACTTGTCCTCAATTTCCTTACAAAATATTGAGAAGGTATGGGATTATTGACTTGAATGATACTAATGGTGAGTGGGGTGACATGTGAATGGATCATCATTACAATACATGACAAAATTAGTGTTCATGACAACCAGAGTGAACACTAAACACATTTGACATCTAGCCATATTTGCTAGCTAAGAAAAAAGATAGAAGAGAGAGAGAAAAGAAGAATTCTATTGCTACTGATGCCAAGATTGCACTTTTCGTTGTCCATCCATAAGCGTGTCATCATTCTCGTTCCTTGCATAACTACTTCAGCGCCAGTCCATTCCAAGTGTTTCCTCTAAATCCAATCCATTGTTGTATGATTGTCATCTACACACACAACACAATCTTATATTAGCAAGGGTAAATGAATCACAATGCAGTTGATACCTTACGTCAGTGTAAGGTCCATTGGCTGAGTTGTGATATGGCTAATGCAGGTATGGAGATATAATACTGGTGACTACCTAAGGTGTAGGGGTTAAGAGAAAATCAAAAAAATTGGACTAGGACCCCCATGACTAAGAGCAAACCTCCAGTAGCGAGAAAATGGAAAAAGATAAGGAATAAGAAAGATGGAGAAAAAGAAACAACGGCAACATCGATAAAATGGATGTCAAGGATGGAGATGAACAAAATAAATGTTGATTGTAGAAATGTTTAAAGGAAAGAAATTAACTAATGCACCAAGTAGGAATGCTAGTGGGTCCTTTCCAAAGCAGGCTCATGCCCTTAATTCCCTGACAATCCCACATTCAAAGAGTTCGTAGGCTCTAGAAATGTCATTTGGAAGCAAGATCTAAAGTCTTAACCACAGGAATTTACTGAAAAGAAAATAATGCATCAACCAAAATATGGACTATTGATACAACCAGCAATGAGGTGAAAAATGGAGAAAGAAGGATGGGAAGGAGAGAATGGAATGGAATCTCAAGAACAAGGTGGTGTACAGCCCCTTGTGTATTAATGGTTAATGTGACTTAGTAGATCTCATTCCAAGTCCAGCCTCAAACAATCCATATTCAGTGACTTCGCATTAATACGTTTGGCTAATCCATCCCCTTGAAGTAACAAGAATGCTTTTGCTAAAGAGTCACCACCATTCCGACAAGATGGGGCCTTAGTTAGAGGGAACATGTCTATTTAGTTCCATAACTAGTGTTTGTAGCCCAAATGATTATTTTTTCTAAGGGGTGTGCTTTGAATTCCAACTTTTTTTTTCTTGTGTTTATTTTTTTTTCGTGAGAACCACACCATGCAAGGACTTATTATTTTTATTAGCTCAGCTTCCTGCTAATGGAGCAACATAAGAATGGTAAGGAAAACTGTTGGCACATTTGGCCATTCCATGGAACAGTAAGAGTCATCTTGAATATTATTGTAAGAATAGGAGAATTTGAATATGTTATTTCATATCATTGGTATGGAATTTAGGGGGTGGCCCATAATGGAATAATGGTGCGGAAAACAAAGAATACTAGGAATAATCATGTTGCTACATACAATAGTCCAAAAATCTATTTTTTTTGAAAAAGAAGGAGAGAGGATATACTACCGCAGCATTTCTTTTTAATCTCTCAAGCAGGCAGTGATAAGGTTTGAAGAAATAAACAGTAAAATTTTTAATATGGAGAAACGTTGGTTCAAGCTTCAAAGGTTACCCAGGCTGAGAGTCACAAAAATGGAAAAGATACGAGTTACAATTTCTGAAGAAATAAAAATAGCAAAACCAAAAAATAGAGATTATTCCATAAAAAACGTAGGCCTGTATTCTGAATTTTTCCGTTGAAAACACATTCAAATCGTGACCCTGGTTTAGATGCGCATAACTGTGGAAGGTTTTAGATTTGTAAAAAAAATGCAGAAAAAGCAAAGACAAAGTGGCTTTGAAAATGGAGAATAGAGGATGGAGAACAGATCGATGAATTCATGGTCGTTTTCTCTGATTAATTTTTCTCCTATTTTCGATTTAACTCTCGTATTTAATGGCCCTTGGATGAAGTTGCAGACTGCATATTGTTTTGTTTCACCTTCATTTTCTGTGGTTAGAAATTCCACAATAAACATTCAAACACAGCCCAAGCGTCTCCTGCTGTAATGGATGGAAAAATAGTCTAGAAAAATGTCTGTTCTTTCATCAAATCGTGTTTTAACCAGAGCAGCAGAAGTGTAGAACCGCCAACCATGCGGTGCTTATCACGGCACAGGTGGGCACCAAAAAAAAAAGAAAAAACACAACCGCCATCGCCATGGGCACAGCCAAATCCCTGAGGGACAAAACCCCTTTTTCGTGGATGCAGTACCAAAGAAAAAAAATGAAACCCTCACTCACACACAGAGATAAAATCACATTTTGTTCTTCATTTTCAAATCACCCTCTTCTCCAGCACTGCCATAGCAAAAGCAAGCTCTTGTTCTACACGGCAGTCCGTGTTGGTAGCGTCGTTGTTCTACCACCAAACCCTACCCGCCTCAGCACTGTTTTTAAACAATTCAGCGAATTTCATGGTTGTGTGCCCTTAGAGAATACTGAAACAGGGTAATTACTGCAACAAGATTGAAAACAGAAACAACATCATAATCGGGAACTGATTTCAAAATTTTAGGCGGTGAAAAATGGTAATCACAAATGTCATTTGCCCCTGCAACCTGTAATATGAAACAGCAGCCATGCCTGATGCCGAAGCATTCAATATTGCATACCAATCCATACAACGCGGTAGAAAAGACACGAAGGCATGCTAAGGCAGGTGTATAATCGAATCCTCAGAGCAAGAGATATTTCAACTGATGCTGGAGTTGCAGTCTAATCCATCGCCGAAACTTATCAATAATTTAATTATTCCAAGTGACGGGCTAAAGACTTACCTTTAATTATTCCAAGCCTTAAAACATTCTTAAAATATTATTTTAAAACATTATTATATATAAGTTACTACCCATAAAAATATTTGCAATATTGATGTTAAGATATTTAAAANCTAATTGGTTGGCCAAGTTACTTGGGAGAGAAGTTAGGTGAGATATTTTTGAATATGTAACTTCCCTACCTACCTTTGAACCCTATAAAAAGGCTTCAAGGGTCAAGGAGAAAAAAATGGGGGGCGATGACTTTTTGGAGGTCTCACATATCACACTTGGGAAAAGACACTTGATACATCACACTTTGTAAATCTACTAGCTAGCACTTGGGCTCTCACTTGAAGACACACTTTGGGTCTTGAGAAGAGCATTTGTAAAGAAGATTTGTAAAGAAGATTTCTTATAAGATGGCTTGCTAAAGGAAAGATTTTAGCCTCTTTGTCATAGTCCTATGAGTTATGTTTTATTTTTGTTTTGTTTAAATTGTTTAGCTAGTGGTTTAGATAGTATCATCCTTGGCAAGTAATTTTAGGATTTTTAGATTGCACTTACTATTCTTGTTGCCCGATAGAAAGTTCTATTAAAATTTTACCATAGAAGCGCTTGTGTTTAAAATCATTAAGAGCATTTTAGTAGTAAATTTTGTTATTGTGCAATGTATAGGAACTGCTATTGGGATTGTTTTAAGAGAGCCTCTACTTGTAGTCATGCCATTGAACAATTCAGTAGTCAAGAGGATTTAGAAAATCTTTGGTATTTTGATAGGACCAGAGTAGCTTCTTTTTATCTTTAAAGTGGATTTCCATGGTATTTCAATCAGAAATTGTCAAGTCTTTCGAATGTTCTGTTGAATGCAATCATTAACATCTATTATCTAGCCAAAATGGAGTCTCGTATGTGGTAGTTTACGCAGCAATTTTTGGTAGCATAGTAGGATTGGCTTGAAAAAATTGCTTATTTGAGCCTTGGAAGTTTCAAGAATTCATAGATATTGAATTTGGAATAGCTTTATTGCAAAGTTTTTACTCATGTCATTTTACCTTGTTTAAATATTTGAGGTCCACACAAATCTGCTTTCTTTTCTATCTATTTCCATTGAATCTTGCTTTATTTCTAGTTTTTTTGTGGAACTATCTCTTTCTCTGGGGAAAATTAGAAGTAGATTCACAGAGTTGTGCTTAAATTATTTTGCAAAATTTTATTTGTTACAAGTAGTTATTATAAGGACCGCGTAGACTAGGCAATTGAACAAAATAGGAACTCTCAACAACTCACAATACTTGACAAAGTTGGCTAAATCTCTTTAAAGTAAGTCATTTGTAGTTTACACACAACGCAATCGTTACATTTCACACAACCGCATGCCGCAACAGCACACACACCTACTCACATTAACTACTAAGTTTATTTGGAGGTATCTAGGCCTTGGTATTTCCAGAGACCAGCAGGCACCTAAATCTTGTTCGAGGACACTCGTTGGCAGTCATGTCCCAAACAGTCGCCAACAGTTCTTTTGGCACCAGAAGGAGGGCTGAAAATTCAGCCTCTAGGTTCCCAAATGGTCACCAAAAAAAAACCCAAAAAGGAAACATCCAAGCACCCAAGAGAATGGCCAACACAAATGCATCAAATCCCCTTGAAGTCACACCCTTTTCAATCCTTGAGTCCTTCCTTAGTTTGAGAAATTCCCAATCACCAATTCGTTAATAGTTCTTATTATTTAAGGAAAGGGATTGTACAGTTCCAAGCTAAGAGAGACCATAGAAATTCATGGATGCATGGATGACATGGACTCATTGCCTATTATATCAAAAGAACCATACCTTAGTAGCAACATCATAACTTAAAGGTAAAAACCAAATATTAGTAATCAATAGAATACAGTTCATACCATCATCAGAAGCACTTATTAGGTGACAAACCTTAACAAAAATAAATAAATAAACACATGAATGAATGAAAAATTATGAATGATGTTACAAAACAAAAATAGGAAAATTTAAAGAAATTAGTAAAATAAAAATGTATAAAACAAAAAATTAAAAAGGAACTAAGGGCCTTGATTGATCAGCATAAGTGGCCATCTCCCCCATGATTGAGTTGGAAGGGGAAGATCTGAAATAATGAGCGAGGTCATCCTCTCTCTGATGTGTAATGTGCATTGACCATTCTAGATTTATGATAAGGTTTGGTCTATTGCACATCAACTAGTATTCTCTTATCGGAGAATTTGTTTGAATCTTTTAGGAGTTCCCAACTTCACCCAATTGATGTTTTCAAGTTAAGGGTTGGAAGTTGGTGACACTCTTGATCCAGTGCATCTATGCTTTCTACGTGGGTGCAAGTTCGTCCCTCAATTAGTTCCATGTACATTGGTGAATTACTCTCTTAATTAGCTATCAACCACTAGGTGTTGTCTTGTTGTGTGGTTGCTACATACAGGCATTTTTGCATGTTAATTTCTTGGACATACCAGTTGCATGTAGGCAATGCTAAACATTCTTGTACGTAATCACACCCTGTATCATTGTATGTGATGCATGGAACTTTCTTCCTCTCGATCTTCCCAAAAGTGTTTTCCTTAGATATTTCCAGGGAAATATCATGGATTCCTAGGCATGCATTTATGGTACTTAGCCATGCCTTCCCCATTATTATTGGGAAGTCCCCTTTGTCATTGTTTACTTGTATCACTAGGAAATTAGCTAGGTATGACCACCCACACATAGTGGTAATGATGTCCTCCACTAGTTCCAAGGGAACAGTGATGGTCTAGTCAGCCAGCTCTAAGCGAATATTGCTCTTCTTTAGTGGAGGCAGGTTCCAGGCTTTATACATCTCTTATGTTATTAAGTTAACTCTGGAACCTGAGTCCAGAAGAGCTTTACATGGGTCACTCCCAGTGACTTGAACATAGATTAAAGGACTTCTAGGATCAAAGAATTTCCTGGGAAGGTGGCCCTCCTTAATCCAGTCAATCATGGCATGTGTTAACATAACCGTGTGCGTTGAGCTCTATTTTTTGTTTGAAGGGAGCTCTGAAGCCTTATTTGATGGGGAAGCGTTCAGAGGCTCAACCACTTATGGTTGTTAGAGCTTGATTAGACTGTTGGTTCTAAAAAAAGGTCTTCTCTTTGTATGGTTATCAAAACCAACAACGGGTTGAAGGTTTATAGCTCTCGTAGCAGTGCATTACTACAGTTTAGTAGGGAGTTCCTCTTGCATTGCTAGAGCGGGTGGTAATGGAATTATCGGTGTGAGAGTTGCAGATGGATTTGGAGGATGGTATGTATGTGGTGTGTTTCCCCTAGGAGAAGGAGTCCTATAATACTCCCGAGCTTGGTAGTGACACTGTGGAGTCACATGACCAATAGAGTCACATGGAGAGATTGGCTACTGCACATAGTAGCCATATGGATTTGATTGCCGATAAGGGTATTGTTACCTTGATGGTGGCATCCCCCACGAATGTGGGTATTACCACTACTGGTGTTGCTCAATAGGTTGTGGCAGAGTTCCACTTGGATAATATGTTAATGATTGGTGGAACTGCCTCAGGTTACCTTGGGGATAAGGTAACCGTCGGGTTGCTTGCCGTTTGTTAAGTCGTGGGTTAAGTGCATACACCCCAAACTCTTGCAAATGTGAGATTACTAGGCAACATCCCTTAGGATGGTCATACTGGCATATCTCACATCCACCATCATTTTTTGTATCAAAATACACAACCTCTTTAGTTATGGCCATTTTACCCTTACCTTTGTTACGTGCATGGTCCAAATCCCTCTTTTTCTTTTTATCATAGTCACTACCTTGCTCCATAGACTCCTCTATGATTTTGAGAACGGTTTGAAATATACTATCTAAGGAGTCCCACATTTGGTCTACCTTTGTTGACACTTCTATTTTTAATTTTTGAAGCGGCAAGGTTTTCCTATTCACCATCTCTTTGAGTGGTGACTCTTCCTCCTCCTCACAGAATCTCACTCTTCTTTTTCAGAGGGAAGGATCGTAGTTGTACTCTTCTGCACTTTCTCTTTTTTGTAGCTCCCCTTCTTCCTTAGCTACTTGCTTCAACAATCTATGGACCTGATGGGACCTAAGCTCTAATAATCTCCCTTGGACATACGTTCCAAGGGTTCTCCTGGTTTCATGCCTAAGTCCATCTACAAGATGGCAAAGTTGATCCTACTATGAGTAACCATGACCCAGGCAACTACATAATAGTGCATAGTATCGGCCCATGGTAGCATCCAAGGGTTCATGAGTTCCCTACTTACATCCTTGGATTTTCTTTCGTAGGTTGAACACCTAGGAGTACTTTTGATACTTATCATTAAATAGTTCTAGCATCATACTCCACCTTCGAATAGATTCCAGTTCTAAGGACCAGTACCAACTTTCTTGCTTCTTTTACTAGTGTCTTTGGGAATAACATTAGCTTTTGCCATTTGTTCTCAACGTTATGCAAGGCACATGCATCGTGAAATGCTTATAAGTGGTTTTGAGGATTAGCGTTGTATCCCCCCTCAAATCGTGAAATATTATTCATGTCTAATCTCTTCATCTGGATATCTTTTTGGTGCCTTGTAGGAATTCTTACAGCCTTCATGATGTCTGTCATGCTTTGGGTTACAAGTATGGGTTCTTCATGGTCATTTCTTTCATAGCGTCTGTGATGTCTACGCGGTTTCCTACTTTCCATTCTTCCATGCTATGATTCTCTAGAGTGTCCTCGTCCTTGCTTTCGACTCTCTCGTTGAGGTTTCTCACTTTGCTTACCCTTATCCTCACGATTAGGTTTCTTATGAATAGGTCTTGATACTGAAGGAGAGGGTGAATGTGATGATGAAGATGAAGAAAAAGGAGAACCATTGTCATGATGATTTTTTCTACCTTCTCTTCGGTGGTCCCGGCCCTGATTGTGATGATGATTAGAATGCCCATCCTTATCATGTGTTTGTGTTCCCTCGTTGAACACTTGGTGTTCGTGGGGATCAAAACTATGGTTGTGAATCATGGAGTGAAGGTTATGATACACCACCTCCTCACCTTCATTAGGAGGAGGAACATCATTTTGTGGAGAACTTATTGAAATAGGTTCACCACCCTCAATTTCTCTTAAGATGAGTGAAGCGTTATGGGGTCCTTTGCCCTTCAACGATGTATAGTATCTCTCCTCTCGCAAGTCCCTTTGATGTTCTACTTCTATGGGATGGTAATCCCTTGTATCATAATCACATGCAATGTATTCCACATATAACTGTGACATGCTTACTCGCGCGAGAGCATGAAGAAGCATGTTGGAGACTGCTTGGTCTGGAGGAAACACTATGTTACCCTCCAAGTCTCTCCAACGTAGTTGTTCATCTTAATGGAGAATAAAGGTAAAGTCGGGTACATATTCATCATGATGAATATATACCACACAGAATTGTTGAGGCACTGGAGGATCTTGGTTACGTGTGTTGTGCCACCGATTGTCTCTAGTGTTGTTCCTAGGTGGTGAAGTGCTTTTGTGTGAAGAAGAAGATATTTTTGTCTTGTTTGGTGTGTTGTTTACTATTATATTATTTTTCTTTTGATTAGCCCTAAGGATTCATTCTAGCTTCCCAACGATATGAATGATTTCCTATATTCTACGTAGTGCACAAACAACTAAACCCCCGGCAACAGCGCCAATGATGAGTGGCGAGGTAGCCCTACACTCAACCATACGAATACGAGCATCTCACGGGCGATCCAGTCACACTCCAAGGACTAAGTTCTTACACACCTTAATAGAACACTTAAGGTTAATCAATCATTGTCTTCCCAAATTTACTTGTATTGTCACAGTTGTATGGTTAAGTAAGCTTGAGGTATGTGATTTTTATATCTTTTATCTTTTTAATGTCTTATGATAATAAGGAAAGGTGAAGAGAACTAAGTGGCTAAGTTATATTGACTATTCACTAACTAAGTTCTAATTGTCCTAGCACCGGTATCCGTTCTCACTTTCCGCACATACCCTGAACCAGTGCAACGCTACTAGGATTACCAAACGCTACTCGTTACTGGATTACCAAGCGTTACACACATGCTCGAAGTAGTCATACCAAATGCACTTAACTAGGAGATTCAACGGTTCAGAGAGATTTAATTATCTAGAAAAGAAATTGAACATTTAACAGTAATTAAATCCTATTTAACTTAGTCCATATGTTGCAAGTTTTATCAGAAAGTTCATCTTTATTGCCATACACAAATGTGTGCTTAGGTACAATTTGCTCAAATAAAGATTCGTTCACTTTGAGACTCCTACTATAGGCACATGGAAATTATTCTAGCTCTGGAATGGTGAAACTACTATATTTTGGCTAAGAGACTAACTCTAGATTTCTGAATAATGGAAAGCTACCTCTTCTTTATAGGCATGACGGCAGGCTGCAATATCGCGTACGCGATATCGCAGGGGCAGACGCAATATTGCAGCTCATCACCAGCATTAGAAAGTCAATACTTTCATAAATCTAGAAGAATCATTTCTTACATGGGCCCTCAAGATACCTTACCATGTTAGCTTTTAAGTACTGTAATTTCATAGAGCCAATAAAGTGGTTTTACTAAATGGTCCTATAAGGAAGAGCTACATGTCTTAATAAGTCATGTCAGATTAAATATAGTTTACATTGGACCCACACAAATTTACAATTTATGCACATGCATATTATACTTTTAATCTAGCCTAGCAAATTATGAAGTAAAGGCTAAAGAGTATGATGTGAGACATAGAACCAAAAATTAGTTTTATAAAGAAGCTCAAACTCATCCTACCATGTCAACTTCCTTCTAGAATAAATTTGTAGATCCTAAAAATGGTTCCACAAATAAGCTCCAAAATGGTTCTACAAACAAAAGAAATAGCTTTGAGAATACTTTGCCATGCTGGGATCACCAAGCGTAACGCACGTGCTCGAAGCGATCATAATGAGGCACTTAACTAGGAGAGAAGGGTTGAGAAAGATTTAATCACTAATAAAGTAATTAAATGGTAAACAATAAATAATAGTAAATAAAGTCCTATTCAGCCTATTCCATGCACTGCAAGGTTTATCCAAGAAGTTTGTCTTTATTGTCGTAAACAAACTTGTGTTCATGTACAATATTTGCTCAAATAAAGATCTGTTCACTTTGGAGCTCCTACTACGGGCACATGGAAAATATTCTATCTCTAGAGAGGTAAAACTACTCGAGTTTCGCTACAACCTAGTCCTAGAATGAGAAACAAGGGAGAGCCGCCTCTTATTTATAGATTTGACGGAGCACTATGATATCGCGTACGTGATATCGTAGGGGAAGACGTGATATCGCGTACGCAATATCGCGTTTTCCACGATATCGTGGCCCATGCACTATCACGTCCCATCATACCCCCATGACTAAATAAAAACTCATCCTTGAGTTCCTTACAAAAAATTGGGACGGTATGGGATTATTAACTCAAATGGAACTAATGGGATGACGTGTGAACGGATCATCATTACAAGACAAGACAAAACTAGTGTTCACGACAACAAGAGTGAACACTTTATACATTTGACATCAAGCCTTATTTGGCAGCTGAGAAAGAGAGAGAGAGAAAGAAGTTTTGTTGCTACCAATGCCAAGATTGTGCCTTTTGTTGTCCATCCATAAGCGCACCATCGATCTTGCTCCTTGCATAGCTGCTTCAGCACCGCTCCATTCCAAGTGTTTCCTCCAAATCCAATCCATTGTTGCATGATTGCCATCTGTACACACAACATAGTCTTATATTAGCAAGGGTAAATGAATCATAATGCAATTGATACCTTGCTTTGGTGAAAGGTCCATTGGCTGAGCTGTGGTATGGCTGATACAGATCTGGAGATATAATAGTGGTGACTACCGAAGGTGTACGGGTTAGGAGAAAATCAAAAAAAATTGGGTTTGGACCCCCATGACTAAGAGCGAACCACCGGTAGCGATAGAATGGAGAAAGAAAAAGAACAAGAAAGATGGAGAAAAAGAGACAACTATAACATCGATGAAATGGATGTCAAGATGGAAATGAATAAAACAAAGTGGATTGCAAAAATGTTAAGGGAAATAATTTAGCTGGTGCATCAAATAGAAATGTTAGTGGGTCCTCTCCAAAGTAGGCTCATGCCATTAATGCCCTGACAAACCCACATTCAAAGAGTTTGTAGGCTCTGGGAATGTCATTTGGAATGAGAGTTAAAGTCTTAACCGCAAGAATTTACCAAAAAGAAAACAATGCATCAACCAAAATATACACTAATGATACAACTGGCGATGAGGTGAACCATGGAGAGAAGAGAATGGAATGGAATCCCAAGAACAAGGTGGTGTACAACCCCTTATGTAGTTCATAATTAATGTGACTTAGTAAATCCTAGTCCAAGTCTGGCCTCAAACAAACCACATCTAGTGACTTCACATGAATGCATTCAGCCAATCCATCCTCTTGAAGTAACAAGAATGTTGTCACCCAAGAGCCACCACCATTCCGACGAAACAAAGGAGGAGAGAATGGGAAGCGAGAAGGGCCTTAGTTAGAGGGAACATTTTTATTTTTAGTTTCATAACTAGTGCTTGTAGCCCGAATGATTATTCCATCTAAGGGGTTTGCTTTGAATTCTCATAGTTTTTTTTATGTGTTTATACGTGAGAACCACACCATGCAAAGACTTTGTTATTTCTATTTTCTCAGCTTCTTGATAATTGAGTAATGCCAAAATGGTAAGAAAACTCAAGAAGAAAACATCCAAGAACCTAAGAGAATGGCCAACACAAATGCATCAAGTTCCCTTGAAGTCATACCCTTTTCAATCCTTGAGTCCTACCTTAGTTTGGGAAATGCCCAGTCACCGATTCGTTATAGTTCTTATTTAGAAAGGGACTATACATTTCCAAGCTGAGAGAGATCATAGAAAACTATGGATGTATGGATGAAGTGGACTCAATGCCTGTCATATCAAAATAACCATACCTTAGTATCAACATCATAACTTAAAGGTAAAAACCAAACATTAGCAATCAATAGAAACATAGTTCATACCATCATGAGGAACACTTATTGGTAAAAAACTTACAAGATGGATAACACACACACAAAGAAATGGAAAAGGTATAACGATCTTATAAAAAAAAGTTAAAGAAATTTGTAAAAATAAAAAATGTGTAAAACAAAAAGGTGTAAAACAAAAAATTAAAAAGAACTGAGGGCCTTGATTTATTAGCATAGGTGGCCATCTCCCCCATGACTGAATGCAAAGGGAGAGATCTGAAATAATGAGCATGGTTGTCTACTATCAGAGGTGTGAGTTGCACTAGCTATTCTGGATTCATGGAAAGGTTTGGTTTATTACACATTGACCAATAATCTCTTATCAGGGGTTTCATGCTTGTATATTGTTAGGGCTCTTGAGGGAAAGGCCGTATGGATAATATAGGGTCCTTTCCACAATGTTTAAAATTTGGTACATTGTGGTACATGCACGGGGTTCCAGTAAAGGACCTTTCCTGGTGGGTACTTAACCTTTCAAATTTTTAAGTCATGACATTGTTTGGTATGTGCCTTGTGTATCTCGTTTGATGACAGGGCAACCAATCAATTCTCGTCTAGCACGTTTAGAGACGCCAATCTTTGTTTTTGTGCTAGATCGAGGTCAAGGTGGAGGTCACATGCCATGGATAGTGTATGGAGCTCAGTTTGAATTGGAAGTTTTGGGAGTTTTCCATACACAAACTCATAGGGAGAGTATCCTGTAGGGAGTTTCCAAGTGGAGTGGTATGCCCAGAGAGCATCATTTAATTTCGTGCTCCAATCTCACCTAAATTTGCTAATTATTCTCATTAATATTCTCGTAATCTCTTGATTGGTGATCTCAACTTGGCCATTAGCTCAGGGGTGATAAGGTGTGGTTAATTTATGTTCAACCCCTAGGTGTTGCATCAACTTGCGAAAGGTTACACCCGTAAAATGTGTTCCATTATCAAAGATGAGTGCACACAGCACACCAAACCTATTTACGATTTTTTGTTGTACAAATCGTGCAGTTGTAGAGGATGTGCAATCTATTACAACAGCTACTTCAGCCCATTTGGTTAAATAGTCAACAACAATAATGATATAATCTTTCCCATTGGACATCGGTGTAATAGGCCCCATAAAATCTATTCCCCAAATATCAAAGGGTTCCAAGGGTTGAATCCATTGTTGTGGACCCTCCATTCTAGTAGTCATTCCACCATCCCATTGACAACACTCATAGGATTGGAAAAATTGATGGGGATCCTAAAATAGCGTTGGCCAGTAATACCCTACAAGCAAGATCTTAATGGTCGTTCGTCTCCCTACATAGTGGCCCCCACAGGGACCTTCATGAGAATCCTAGAGAACTCTTAATTGATCCTCATTGGGCACACACCATTGAACCAAGCCATCAAGATAGACTTTATAGAGTTGTCCCTTGATTTCCATGAAGTACTTGGTTTTATGAAGAAACTGTTGCTTCTTCCTAAAGTCCAACCCCTGTGGTATTTGTTGGGAAAGCAGATAAGTAAGAATGCTACTATACTAATTTGGTCCCATGGCTTGGTTAGTTATTACACGGGCAAAGAGGGTTTTGTTTGGAAAATGATAAGATACGGCATATTCATCCTCTTTGTCCTCCCAATGCAACCAAGATAAATGATTGGCAACTACATTCTTGATGCCCTTTCTATCTACTATTGTTAAATCAAACTCTTGAAGGATTACCAACCAATGTGTAATACGAGGGCTAACTGTTGGCTTATTCATGAGGAACCGAATTGCACTATGATCTGTATGAACGTACACTTTGTACCCCAACACATAGTGCCTAAATTTTTCCAGTGCAAACACTACAACCATTAATTCCTTTTCCGTAGTTTTGTAGTTGAGTTGTGCACCAGCAATACTCTTACTCGCACAATGGATGTAATAAGGGTCTTTTTGTTCATCTAACTATGTTAGTACAACTTCTAAGGCATAATTAGATGCGTCAGTCATTATATGAAATGGTCTAGACTAGTCAAGGACTTGTAGAATAGGGATTTCCACAAGCCTTTGTTTTAGAGTTTGGAATGCTCGTTCACATTCCCTGGTCCATTCGAAGGGTGCATCTTTTTTCATTAATTCTACCAACAGTTTGGCAATCTTAGAGAAGTTCTCAATGAATCTCCTGTAGTAGCCAGTGTGTCCAAGGAATGATTGAATATCTTTGACCATTTTTGATTGTCGAGTGATTCCTTGGATAACCTTTACTTTCTCTGGGTCTACCTCTATTCCTAATTGCGAAATCTTATGCCCTAGTACTACGCCCTCTTGAACCATCAAATGGCTTTTCTGCCAGTTGAACTTTAGATTGGTTTCAATGCATCATTTCATCACTTGCTCTAACCAATCTAAGGCTTGATCAAAGCTTGTCCCATAAGTGGAAAAGTAGTGCATAAAAACTTTCACTTCGTTTCCTATATGTTGTTGAAATATGCTTAGGACTAAACGTTGGAATGTGACGGGCGCATTGCACAAGCCAAATGGCATTTTCTTATATGCAAACATTCCCCAAGGACTGGTGAATGTTGTTTTGGCTTCATCTTCTGGTGCTATTTGTATTTTATTATATCCACTATACCCATCCAGAAAACTATAATAGCGATGCCCCGCTATAGTGTCCAAGACTTGGTCAATGAACGACAACGGAAAATGATCTTTGAATGTTGTCATGTTCAGTAGCCTAAACTCTATACATACCCTCCATTTTCCTCCTTTCTTAGGCACGATTACTACAGGGCTAACCCATTCAATATCAGTAATGGGATATATGAACCTGGCCTTGAGGAGCTATTCTATCTCTTCTTTCACTACTTGTTTCAATTTCAGGTTCAATTGCCTCTGTGGTTGCTTCCGAGGCTTTATGAAAGGGTCTGTGTAAATCCTATGCTGGCATATCCTAGGGTCTATCCTGGTTAGCTCGGGGTATGATGAGGCAAAATTTTTTGACCACTTATTTATTACTTTCAATAGTCTTTCTTTTTTCTTAGGGACAAGTTTTGTGTTGATAATTGCTGTTTTTTCATTTTCAAGGGTCATGTATTCCAAAATGGTGAGCAATGGTTTTAGGTCTAGGGGCTCTTGTCTAAATTCCTTAGGAATCTCCAACTTCTCCCAATTAATGTTTTCAAAGTTAAGGGCTAGAAGTTGGCAACGAACTTGCTCTAGTACGTCTGTGCTTTCAATGTAAGCACTAGTTATCCCCTTAGTTAGTTCCATGCATGTTATCAAGTTGCTCCCTTGATCATCCATCAGCCACTAGGTCTTTTCTTGTTGTGTGGTTGCTGCATATAGGCACTTTTGTATGTCAATATCTTCTGCACACTGATTGCATGCAGGCAATGTTAAACTTCACATCACCCATGATTTTTGCATGCAATGGCACCCTGTGTCACTATATGCGATGCATGGAACTCTCTTCCTCTCAATCTTTCCAAAAGTATTTTTCTTGGATATTTCTAGGGAAATATTGTGGATTCCTAGGCATGCATCAATTTTACTCAGCCATGCCCTTCCCATTATTATTGGGAAATCCCCTTTGTCATTGTTTATTTGGATCACCAGGAAATCAGCTGGGTATGACCAACCACCCACAGTGGTAATAATGTCCTCAACCTGTCCCAAAGGAACAGTGATGGACTAGTCAGCTAGCTATTGGTCTTCTTGAGTGGAGGCAGGTTCCACGTTTTATACAATTCTTGTGAGATTAAGTTGACTCCGGAGCCTGAGTTAAGAAGAGCCTTATGAGGTTCATTCCCAGTGACCTGAAGATAAATTAGGGGGCTCCCAGGATTAGATAATTTCTTGGGAAGGTGGCCTACCTTAATCCAGTCAGTTACAGTATGTGTTAACATAACCGTGTGCATTGGGCACGATATTTTTCTTTGAAGGGGGTCTTGAAACTCTATTTGGTATGATGGTGTTTAGATGTTCAACCACTTGTGAGGGTGAGGGCAGGTATTTTCAGCATAAAATTATCAGGACCAACTAAGAATTGAGGATTGGAAGCTCTTGTGACATTGGGTTATTGTGGTTGAGTGGGAAATACCCTTGGCATTGTTGGAGTGGTTAGTGGTGGAGCTACCGGAGTGAGAGGTGTGGATGGACTTGGAGGATCATATACATGTGAAGTGTTCCTTTTGGGAGGGGAAGTCTAATAATATTACTGAACTAGGTAGTGATGTTGTGGAGTTACATAACCCATAGAGTCTCTTGGAGAAATTAGCTACTGCACATAGTAGCCATAAGGATTGGGTTTCTGGTAAGCGTATTGTTGTTTCGGCGGTGGCATCCCCCATGACTGTGGGTGTTGCCACTACTGGTGTT
Organism: Gnetum montanum; assembly: GCA_015680685.1. NCBI lineage: Eukaryota > Viridiplantae > Streptophyta > Gnetopsida > Gnetales > Gnetaceae > Gnetum > Gnetum montanum. The sequence goes on along the minus strand of MNCI01032488.1, from coordinate 155,245 downwards.
ATTCAATAGGTTTTGGTGGAGTTCCACTTGGATAGTACGTTAACGTTTGGTGGAACTGCCTTGGGTTAGCTTGGGGATAAGGTAACCTTCAAGGTGTCTACCATCTGTTAAGTCTCGGGTTGAGTGCATACACCCCAGACTCTTGTAGATGTGAGATGATTGGACAACATCTCTTAGGATGGTTATATTCGTAGATCTCACATCCACCATCATTGTCTGTGTCCAAATCCACAACCTCATTAGAGATACTCATTTTTCCCTTACCCTTGTTATGTAAGGGTCTGACTCTCTTTGCTTTTTCTTATCCTTGTCACTACATCATTCCTCCTTAGACTCCTCTATGATTTGTAGGACAAGTTCAAGTCTACTATCCAAGGAGTCCTATATGTAATCTACCTTAGTACCCACTTCCATTATTAACTTCTAAAGCGGCAAGGTTTTTTTGTTCACCAACTCTTCGAGTGGTGACTCATCCTCTTCATCACAGAATCTCACTCCCCTCTTCCGAAGGGAAAGATCATAGTTATAATCTTTCACACTTTCTCTTTTCTGTAGCTCCCCTTCTTCTTTGGCTACTTGTTCTAAAAAGTGATGAATTTCATGGGATATAATTTTTGATACTCTCCCTTGGCCATAAGTCCCAAGGGTTCTCCTAGTTTCATACCTTAGCCCATCTACGAGATGGCAAAGTTGATCCCGTTGTGCATAACCATGGCCCGGGCAACGATGTAGCAATGCATAGTAGCAGCCCATGGTAGCATCCAAGGGTTCATGATTACCTTGTTTCCATCCTTGGATCTTCTTACGCAAGTTAGACACTCTGGAGTACTTTTGATATTTATCGTTGAAGAGTTCTAACATTGTACTCCACCTCCTAATGGTTTTCAGTTCTAAGGATTGGTACCAACTCTCTACTTCCTTTATGAGTGTCCTGGGAAACAACTTTAATTTTTTCCACTCATTTTCTATGTTTTGCAAGGTGTAGGCATCATGAAATACTTGTAAATGATTTTGTGGATTCGTGTTGTATCCCCCCTCAAATCGTGGGATGTTGTTCATGTCTAAGTGCTTAATTTGACTATCTTTTTGATTCCTTGTTGGTATTCTCACTGCCTCCATTATATCTAACATACTTTGGGTGGCAAGTAGGGGTTCATAATGATCATCTCTTTCATGACATCTATGATTTCTACGTTGTTCCCTACTTTCCCTTCTTTCATGCCTAGACTCTCTAGACTACCGTCGTCCTCTCTCTCAACTCTCTCATCGAGGTCTCTCATTTTGCTTACCTTTATCCTCTCCATTATGCTCTTGATGATTATGCCCTGATGTGGAAGGAGAGGGTGAATGATGTGATGAAGGGAAAGAAGAAGGAGAACCCTCATCATAACTATGTTTCTTACCTTCTCTTCGATGGCTTCAGCCCTGATTGTGATGATGATATGAGTGCTCATCCTTGTCATGTGTTGTTGTTCCCTCAGTGAACAGTTGGCATTCACGGGGATCAGAACTAGGGTTGTGTATCATGGAGCATAGGTTCTGATACCCCACCTCCTCAATTTCATTAGGAAGGGGAACATCATTTGATGGAGAACCCATTATAAGTGGTTCACCATCTCCAATTTCGCTTAGGACATGCAGGACCCCTTTGCCCTGCAACAATGTATGGTGGCTCTCCTACCTTGTGTACCTTAAATGTTGTGCTTCTATGGGATGATAATCTCTTGTGTTAAAATCACCTATAATGTATTCATCATAGAGCTGTGTCATGCCTACCTAAGCCAGAGCATAGAGGAGCATGTTAGGGACTTCCCGATCTAGAGGTAACACTATGTTACCTTGCAAGTCTCTCCAACGCAGTTGTTCATCTTGATGGAGGATAAAGGTAAAATCTGGTATATACTCATCGAGATGGGTATATATCACTTGGTACTATTGATGAACTAGTGGATTTTGGTTATGTTTTTTAGACTACCGACTGTTTCTTTTATGATCCCTAGGTGGTGAAGTGCTCTTATGAGAAGAAGAAGAAGAAGACATTGTGGCTTATTCGGTGTGCTAATTAACCGTTATATAATTTTTTGTTTAATTAACCCTAAGGTTCTTTTAAGCTCCCAATGATGTGGATAATTTCCTATGTTCTACTTAGTGCACAAACACTTAGTCCCCGACAACGGTGCCAATGATGAGTGGCAAGGTACCCCTACACTCAACCATACGAATACGAGCGTAGCATGCATGATCTGGTTGAACTCCACAGACTAAGTGCCTACACACCTTATGGAACACTTAAGGTTAATTATTCGTTTTCTTCCCAGAATTACTTGTAGTTTTCACAGTTGTATGGTTAAGTAAGTCTGAGGTATGTGATTTTTATGTCTTTTCGATTTTATCTCCTATGTTGACAAGGTGAAGGGTGAAGAGACTAATTACTAACTTTAACTAACTAGCTAAGCTTTAATTAACCTAGCATCAGCATCTGTTCCCACTTACCATTCACACCCTGAACTGATGCAACCTTGGTTACCAAACGCTAATCGTTACTGGGACCACTAAGCGTAACGCACGTGCTCAAAGCGGTCGTACTGAGGCACTTAACTAGGAGAGAAGGGTCAAGAAAGATTTAATGACTAATAAAGCAATTAAATCATAAACAATAAATAACAGTAAATAAAGTCCTTTTTAGCCTATTCCATGCACTGCAAGGTTTATCCAAGAACTTCATCTTTATTGCCGTACACAAACTTGTGTTCAGGTACAATATTTGCTCGAATAAAGATCCGTTCACTTTGGAGCTCCTACTGTGGGCACATGGAAAATATTTTATCTCTAGAGAGGTAAAACTACCAAATTTTTGCTACGGTCTAGGCTTAGAATGAGAAACAAGGGAGAGCCACCTCTTATTTATAGATTTGACAGTGCACTGAGATATCGCAGGGGAAGATGCGATATCACGTACGCAATATTGCGGGGGATGCGATATCGCGGTGGATGCAATATCGCGTCCCATCATACTCATACATTATATATGACCTAAGACTTCTCACGTCTTTTTTGTGCATGAATGAAGCCCTAAGTGAAAGATAATTTTATGAGATGTTTATAGAACTCAAAAAAGTAGCTCAAAATTAAACATTATTTGCAGAATTGAAAAGTGGTTCTACCAAAATACACATAAGCAATTCTATCATGTCAGCTCATTTTATGACACAAGTTCATATAACCTAAAAGTGGTTCTATGAAGGGAATCTATAAACAAAAAGATTTCATGAAGTATATCAAAGAGCTCTTTAGAGACATTGAACACTTGCCTCCATATTTCCAAGTAAGATCATGTTAGTTCCTATGTAGAATAATTCTATAGAACCTAAATTCAATTCTAGAAATAAGCATAAAATTATTTCTACAAGCCACATCATTAGAGCATATTGAAATAAGCTTTTCTGTAGAACAGGAATTTAGCTCTACAAGTAAGCTTTTAAGAAGAGCACGTTCATAGAACCAAAATAATTCAAAATGTTTCTACAAAATAATTCTACAAGCCACATCATTCTTGGAGGAAAAACTTCACTTGTATAATTACAAGGAAAGTGTATAAATAGTTCTAAAGGCCACGCTGTCATAGTACATGAAAGACAAAATATTGGGAAAAAAGTCACTAGTAGAAATAAAATTTTACTCTTCAAGCACATAATGGGTTTTGCCACATAAGTTGTCTCATACAATAAATGTATAGAATCTAACTAGGCTCTACAAATAGGTTTTGGTACTATCATGCTAATTGTTGCAATAAGGATTCATGAAACCAAATATGAGCCTACTTTTAGGTATGTCGTGTAAGCTTGAAAACTAACAAGTATATTCAAAATGAGTCACATGGAAAATTTGCCATATCAGATTTCATGGCATAGGTTTGTAGAACCAAGAGGTGGTTCTATTAAATGGTTCTACAAACAAAAAGACTAAACTAGCTAATGCATCAAAAAGGTTATGCCATGTAAGCTTCTTAGTTAACCCTAGTTCATAGAACCAAAATTTAGTTCTATAAAGTAAACAAAAATTAGTTCCATAACAAGCTTACTTTTGGCTCAACCACATTGACATCAAAAAGTCAATAATTTTATAAAGCCAAAAAAAATTTCTAAAATGCACCCTCAAGATAGTAATACTATTTCCAAGAACCAAAAAAGTGGTTCTATGAAAAGGTTCTTTAAGGAAGAGCTTCATGTCTCAATAAGCCATGTCAAATTAAATAGAGTTTACATTAGGCCCATAAAAAAGTTACGAATTAAGCACATGCACAATATACTTTTAATCTAGCTCAACAAGTTATGAAGTAGAGGTTAAAGAGTATGATGTAGCATGTAGAACTAAAAATTGATTCTACAGAGAAGCTTGAACTCATCCTACCACATCAACTCCCTTGTAGAATGAATTTGTAGAGCCTAAAAATGGTTTCATAAATAAGCTTTGAATTGGTTCCACAATAAAAAAAATCTGGCTTTAAGAATACTTTGTCATGCCAATACAAAAATAATTGAAATACTAAGGGAAGCTCATTTATAGATCTGAAGAATGATTCTACAAATTAGACCCTTTTTGCATGTCACTTCAACTTTATATTTTTAAGAGAATGTTTAGAAATAGATTTAGGATTTAAGAGGAATATGATCAAGTGATTAGCATCTAAACCCATAAGCCTTAATAATGCTGGTAGAGTAGCTTAATATCATCAAAGCATGTAACATATGTTAAAAGGGAGTTTGAACAACTTGTACTCTAGCGAGTGAATTAAAAGATAAAGCTCTAATTATTAATAAACAAGTTTAAAAAAATTATTAAAGTTATAGAACCATCAACAATCAACATTTAGAATTGAAGTAGATCCATCATTAAAGTAAAGAAAAGCATCCTTAAAGCCTCTTAGAATTTTCTACGATCGGCTAAAATCTATCAAAAGGAGAAATAAGAAGCTCCATGAATTCCAAGATGTTGACACCTACACTTTCTTAGATTATCTATAGCAATTCAAGCTAAACACTTATAAGATTCAATAATGGATTAATGTTGTGCAGCTAGAATTAGAAGTAGAAGAGAGTGACCTATTCAACTTTGATGAGGACCATGATTTAGTAGAGAAAATAAGGCTTCATGTTGTGGAAATAATGGAAGATTGGTGAGAAATATAAAGAAGACAAGACTTCACAAGCTTGGTTTTAGGATAAGGACAAACATCATCAAAGATGTCTTGAATCACCTAATAGTAGAGACCATATATGAAAGAGATAAGCTTCATTTCAGGAGAAATATAGAATGCTATATTGAAATTAGTATCAAGAAGGTATATGAGCTTTATAGCTTTATGGGACTTGACATTACAAAGATAGCAACTGGCCAATATAGCGAAGATGTGCTTAGTACTAGATTTTGGACTTATTTTGAGACAGGGAAGACTCTCAAACTCTCTTTAGCCAATCTAGCAAAAGTCTGGGGCTACCAAAATACCATTCCAAAAGCTATAGAGCTCAAGCTTCCTCATAGAATATTTATTTTAGCATTAAATGTTTGTTCAGTTTGTGAAATAAATTTAGCTTATGATTATCATGCTTGAACATGGGTTGCCCTAGAAAATAAGAAGAATTTCTTTATAGTAAAAGATATGAATGATATGTTGTAGCATAGCCCCTCAAAAATTCAAGAGTAAGGGATACAGTTAAATCTCAATTCATTTTTGCTAGATTTCTTATTGATTGAGGTTCTTGAGCTCTAGAGAATAGTTCCAATATTTGTTAGTTATGCATCACAAAGGAAGGCTTATCCAAAGGATCCCTGTCATGACTTCTTTCCAACTGTTTACCAAAGAGAAGCTATTTTGATGTGCAAACTTTAGAATTTTTAATGAACTATGTTTACTCCCATTTGCTAAAGTTAATTTTAGGAGTTTTTCCATCAACGATTGATTATTAAATAATTAATGAGATAATGGAAACTTTTCATGGAGCTATCTTCTTACATGCTTGCTACACTCAGATTTTGATAGCAGAATTTGAAGAAAAAGCTTTCAAATTACCTAGATTTGTGGCCCCTTATTTTACAACTCTAGAGGCTAGAAGAAATATATGGAAAAGCCTCCTAAGACATGATTATAAGCAAAAAGAAGTTTTTCCTTTGAAATTTAGCTTTTGGAAGTTTATCAATTTATGACATCTAAGTATAACATCAAAAATATATAAGGAATAATGTGATTTTTTCATGGCTCCAAAAAGAATATACTTAACTACCAAAATAAGGAATAATGAAACAAATGTGGTCTATTTAAAAGCTATGAACAAGAAGGTGAACCAAGCTAAGGATGAAGCTACAAAATAGCTAAAGTGGAGTTTATCAATGAAACTTTCATTCATTGCCTCTAATTAGCCAATTATTGAAGCATGCAAATGGATAAATAACAAAGATCATCCATTAGTAATGGATTTCCTTTATGAATGTTTTTCCCTATTAGAAGAAAATTATTTTTCTTGAAAATTACTGGAATTAGAAGAAGCTATGCCTAATGAAAGGTTCTCACTAGATGAGATAAAATATGCAAGGGTAAAAGTAGCGAGTAAAATAAAGTAGGAAATAATAATAATTAATAGGGGAAAACAACAATAGTAGCTTTGGAGAAATAGAAATTTAAAAGGCTACAACAATAGTAGCAACAATAGAAGGAAAAAGAAAGCTCATTTTCATTCCTCACCATCCTAAATTTCCCGTTTGGCTACTTAATGACAACATGATATTTTAAAGTTAAAAACAAAGAAGGAAAAGTTATATTAAGCTAGAAGCTCCCTACTGAGCCTAAAACAAAAGCCAATGTTATTTTCCAATATAAATAATATGATCCATGAACAGGGAAGCAAAAGCTTGTGATGTCACATCAAGACATGTAAGAAACTATAGCTACTTTGATCAAAGATATGGGACAAATAGCTAATGGTCAAATAGCCAAACTTAAAGAATTTCTTTTACAAAATGAACATGAGACCTCCAAGCTAGGGAAAGAAATGAACAAGTTAAGAGAAAATAATGAATAGCCTAAGGAAATGATTACCATTAAGGAATCATTACTTGAAAACAAAGAATAGACCACTATACAATAAGAGGAAATACTAGCCATCATAAGATTAGAATTGGAACAAGCTAAGAAAGGAAAAGCTCCAGATTATTCTTACCTTGCCTTACTAGACTTCAATGACTATAATTCCTAGAATGGAACCAAGAAACCAAGGAAGAAATTGTAGAAATCAAGAGAAAGAAAGCTAATTTTAGGCAAATGGAGAGGAGATCCCAAGAGCTATATGATATAGCCAGAAAAAGAAGAGAAGTATTGCAACCACATAAATGGGATTTCTTACACATGATGATGATAGCAAGTATAGGAATTATGAATGAAAGTACTAAGAAGAAGCTTGAATTGGAACACGCTTGTTCCAGTGTGGGAGCTACACTAACTAAAATAACTAATTCAATAATGGAATCAAGTCTAGATAGGTTAGGAGCTAAAGAAGTTTTTAAGGGACTTAATAACACTAAACCAAATAAAATGAATCAAGTCATTAAGTTTCTTCTCAACCATGGGAAATGATCATAGTAGTTATTAGTTGAGGAATTCCAGATTCAGAAAATGAGAAGAATTTATTTAGAGATGAATAACTAGTAGAAGATTTGCAATTATACAAGGAAAATGTAAGGCATATGAATCCTTAACTATTGTAACTACCTATGGCTAGTATATAAAGCCTAGAGTAGAAGAAAAAAATGGGGGGATAAAAAGATGGAGGAATTTAAAAGAAAGTTTGTAAATACTATTTATATAATGGTAGTTTAAACAAGTTTTAGCAATCTCTTTTAGCTTTCTTCTTTTAGCTATCATTTCTAGTTAAATAGTTTTTCTTATTTTGTCTCACTTAAATATTGCATAATTACATATGAATGGGCTGCTAGTTTTGGAATAAGTTATTTTCTCTATGAGTTGAGATTTAACTTATTTTTGTTATTTTTGTTGAACAAAATAGCATCAATAAATGTTAGTTTTAAATTAGCTTAACATAGGAGATATTGTCTTCTTTATACGGTTATGAGCTTTTTAAATAATCCATTGACCTTATTCTCTTGCTTTATTTAGCAAGTCTGTTCTTATCTAGCATTAGAAAGTTAACTAACAAATAGCTCAAAATTTAATATTGACATTTTCTATAAAATTGTCCATTTGCCATATGTGTGCTATGGAATATTTAAAGCCAGACTTACAGGAGAGCTATTCAATTTCTTTAATTATGCTAAGATATTGTTAGAAGAAATACTCAGTTATACACAAGACAAATTTTTCCTTAGAAAAGTTTATTATTAAACACAACTAGCCATATTAGTTTACCTAAACTAGCAAAAGCAATTTCAGGGTATATGTGCCTTGGTGGTCTAGAGACCTACAACCATCTAAATTGAGTTTTTAAGATGGTTTCTTTGAAGCAAGGTCATGTTATTGTACCAACACCACTCAAAAAGGTTAGGCTTTATTCATCTACCAGTCCTCCTAGCATCCTACGTAGTGGGATGAGCATTGTAGATCTAGGTAATTGTCCTTTTATCTAAAGAAAAATACTATTATAAAGGAGATAGCAATGCATATAGCTTAAACTATAAAAATATAGTCAACCAAAAGAGAAAGGTTAATAAAGCCTAGAAATATATTAGCAAATAAGATATCAAGAATTCAAATCAAAAACATACTAAGAGGTAAGGAGCATCTAAGATAGGTGTCACATCCCCATTCCCAAATGATGTGGTTGCCTAATGAAGAAGGTGTATCTTCATAACAAGTGTTATTGTTATCTTAACAAGATCCAAATGGGTAGTTGTGATTAAGACTTGAAAAGGCATGTTGTAATAATGGATGTGTCTCTTGAAGTAACCTTTGGGGGTTTGACCTAAGGCATTTATACCTAGGGTTAGAGATCATGCCAACATGGAGTTGCAGAGCCTAGAGAGTCAAGTAACGGGATCTGGGTGAAGTGGGATAGGAAGGGAACTAGCCCACCCTTCTAGCTAGGTTATAGGCCTAACTGTGCTGGTAGTGATAGATTGCCTCTAAGGGATAGATGCCAAAGGAAGAAAACCCCAAGAAACACTCTCAAAGAGCGATCCAGATACATTCTTCCATATGAATAAAGAATTCTTTTATTTTCTTTTCTGCATTTTTCCTATTATTTCCTTTATACATAATGCTGAATATTACTTATATTTTGCATTTGGTATGTTTTCTTCGTATGCATAATGTCTAATATATCATATATTTGATGTTTTCCAGGACATCCGAGGATGGGATGTCACAATTGGTATTAGAGCAAACCATGACCTAAGGACCATTCAAAACCATGGGCTGAACTACAGCATGAACTTGATGATGAACCTTGAAGCCACAACACATGGAAAGCCATTGATCATCACTAGATTTACCATATATTTATGATGCAAGTTAGAAGATACCTTTCCATTGACTTCACAAACAATGGATTAGGCATTTAGATCCCAAAAACCAGCAAAATTTCTTTCACGAATATCATTAATTGATAAAGATTTGATCATACATCATCAAGCTTCATCAATTACAAGATATTTTGCTAAGTTAATGATACATCAGTTCAGGTAACTCTTACCCATCTTAATACTATAATTAATAGTTGATTAGGGTCATTGTTAAATTTCTTTTCAGAAAGATAGTAATTATGACTTGAATTGATCTTATTTTGTTGAAATTTACTATCCAAGTAATCTAGAATATTCCAAGTTATCATATGTCTACTTAGAAATGTCAATCCAACAAAATATGCTAGTTGGGTCCTTCTTAAATCTTTAAAAAAATCAACTTCATTTTTGAACCCTAAAACTATGTTCAATGCGTAGTACTCATTGAGATGATTCTAACGGTTTGAGAGATATTGATGTTTAAATTTTCTCATTATACATGCATTAAAATAATATTAAATAAAAAATTTATTATTTGAAAAATTAAAAAAATAAAAATTTTAGGGTCAAGAATCAACCTAGAATTGCCATTTGCCCCTACCAAACCCTTACCCAAAGCAAAATGGAATAAAATAATAATAATAAGTTTAAAAAAAACAAACTTTAATTTTGAACAAGAGGTCATGGGTTCAAACCCAAGCTCCCATAGTTTTAGTTAAAATATATATAACTTCAAGAAAAAAATCAAGTATGAGGTCTCAGGTTCAAACTCAAGCCCCAGTTATTTTTTATTTAAACACTTAAACAAAAAATAAAAAAAATAGAAAGGAAAAGCGAAAAAAAAATTTCCCTAGTAGCTAGGGCTGCAACCAACCCTTGCTATTGCCCATAGCAAGGTCTACTATGCCACATCCTCCATAACTACCCACCATAGGAGGAGACCCTACTCGTGGCTGTCGCGGCATCATTGCCAACACTACCTTCACCTTTGTCGTTCTGGCAGTGCAGTCGCTCATGGTCGGCATCGCCCACCGCGACACCGTGCTTGGGGTTGGGGTTGGTGTCTTGCAAGCCCCTGATGGCCTCCATGCTGGTGACATCATCCTCGCAGTTGATGGCCGCACCCTCTTCACGAATGCTGCCACTGCCGCTTGCTTGCCATGCATACCACAGGCTGCACTGCAGGAGTAGATAAACAATGCCTGACTCTTCTTTGCTGGCCCTAGGCCCTAGCGTGGGGTGCACAGGCCTTGACCATGGTCGTGCTGGTCTCTCTCTACATAGGCTACACAGCCCCATCCACGGGCCACGCTTGTCCTTTCATAGGCCCTCACTCATACAAACGCCACTACCGTGCACCTCACCTAGCTATAACGTTGCTATTGTTCCACAACACCAAACCCTACCCTTGTTTTCTTGCATACTGCTTGCCGAATAGACCATTCATCACTACCTTCAGTGCCACCCATCACCACCATCCACACTACCTATCACTGCCTTTCTGCTATCTATCATTGCCTGTTATGTTATGTCGCCCATCACTGCCTCTCGTGCCATCTATCACGGCCTCCAACCCAGAAAATTCTCCGTTATATGATGGAAAATTTTTTTAAAAATTAAAATTTTCGTCAATTAACGGAAAATTCAAATTTTCAGCATTAAACTATTACTTTAAATTACGAAATTACAAAAATAATTTTCAAAATTAAAATTTTGCATGATGGTAGCAATTGAGATAAAAATTCGACAATTAAGTGTGCTTGCTCTAGAGTAGAACTAGGATGGGTGACCTCTTGGGAAGTCTTGTTTTTCGTGCCAAATGTCTTAGACTCCAAAAATCATAACTTTTTATTTTGAAAGCTTTTTTAAGAAAACGAAGAGTCATTTCCGATAGTTTTCAACTTTCTAGACACAATGGTGAAGTCAGATCCATCCCAGGGAATCCCAAAAATTAGGTTTTACTCATTGCCCAATATAGTACCTTGAGATCATTAAAAGTTTAATTTTCACACAACTTGAACATATGATGTCCATTTTCAACAAATGAATAGTCATTTCTAACATTTTTACCCTTCTAAACTCAATGGTGAGGTTAGATTTATCATCCAGGCATCCTATAATTCAATAATATTATAAATTCAACATTTTAAGTTTTAAGATTTAATACATAACCCTTGCAAATAGTCTTAAGTTCACTATGGTATGTCATTAGTTACATTGCCAGAGTCAGTGTTCTCAAGGGGGGTAAAAAGGTTATTAAAAATAATATAGTTAAATATTACTAAAAATTAGGTAATGTAATTATATATTACTAAAATTAGATAATATAGTTACATATTACTAAAATTATATGATGTCATTAACTATTAGTTATTCAGTTGATGTAGTTTATTATTAGTTAATGAATAATTGATGTATTAGTTGAAGAATTAGTTTAAGAAATAGAACAATCTTTAACCATCAAGAAAAGGGTATATTGATCCATCTTGTAGTCAAAACATAGGGCAAAATAACATGGAGACACAAAATCTTATTTCAATAAAGAGTATGATACTCATGAAGAGAAATGATCCAAACAAGAATCTAAGAATAGGAATGAAAGTTGCAACATACAACATGCTTGCAAGATCTTTAGTGAGCGAGAAACAATATCCTCTATGTCCATCATGGGCCTTGGATTGGTACGAATATTGATACCTTAGTAGAATTAAAAGATTTTGATACTGATGTCTTATGCTTACAAGAAGTTGTACCATGGGAATTTCTATATCAATTTCAACAAGATTTGGAAAAGATGGGATACAGAGGTATTTATAAGCAAAAAGGTTCTTATAGAAGTTCTTCTTTTGAGCCGTATAGATTAGCATATTGTAGGAATTACAACATGGATGGTTGTGTAATCTTTTATAAAGAAGCCAAATTTGAATTGGTACAAAGATTTGAATGGAGTTTAGAAAATATGATTTTTTAAATTCTAGAATTTCAAGAGATGGAAAAGAAAGAACAATTAAGATTTTGGAAAAATCACATAGCCCTAGTAGTGATTCTAAAAGTTCATCTATTAGAAATATGTGTATGCGTGGTTAACACACATTTAATTGCCAAATCAACATGTTCAAATGTTCAAGCATACTTGGTCAATCAAGTAGAAGAAAGTTTGAAGAAGAAGTTATTTCTAAGTTGTACGAATCTAGTTCCATTTATTCTTTGTGGAGACTCGCACATCAAGGTCTGATCGGGTAGATAACCGAGCAACATGGGGGCCTATATTTGGAAGGTTTAACACTTCCAAAATTGCCTACGCAGAAAAATCTACTATCACACCACAAATGTTAACCATGGTTCCTTGCTCCTTATTGTGCCAGAATACATCACTTTCAGAGAGGACAGGCCATAAGGGAGATCCTTTAAGCNTTTACAAATTATTCTGCAATAATTAATGAAGATGGATTAACAACATTCTTCATTGAGACTTTGGATTATATTTGGTATGATACCAAATTCTTTAAAGTTACCAAGTTACTAGAATTGATTTCTAAATAAGATNGGAGGTTCTTCTTGATGGATACTAAATGAGTGCACCTCCTGTTCAGTATGTTGTCTGGCAGGACCTTGCCTTCTACCTCTCCTAGGTTGTTTTGCTCCACCTTGGACAGGACCCTCCTACTGTAAGCATTTTGGGGCCATCTGCAATCACACAGGTCAAACGTTAGTAAGGTTTTTTTGGAAATCAAGTTATACCTTACTACTTGCCTTAATTAAAGATCGTATATTATAACATGTGATCGTGCCCGAAAATTATAATGATGAGTCCTATGACTTAGGTGGATTTCCATTTTAATCTCCTGATATATTAAGGGTTATATAATGTTTGGCACAATTTTTCTAAGTCTTAGTATTAATTACCCTAATTGATGTCCTTTGGGCGATGACAAATTTCAAAAAAGTTAGGCACTTTTCAGCAAATGTCTCTCCCCCATGACTAAACTGAAGACTCCGGGTTCAAGAAAGTTCAAACAGAATTAAAATTGGAGTACCAGCGCATGAGATATAAGTGCAAAAGCAAGGGTCATACAAGCGCAAGTTGTAGAGAAAAAATTCAAAAAATTCCTCCCATGTAAATGGCCAAATGATGCTAAGTGTTACAGCGGGGGTTCCTATTTATAGGTAAATAGGACATGATATCGTTTACGCGATATCTCGTCCCAACTAAGGTGAGACACCTGAAAAAGACCAAATTTTTAATTATTTTCTTGAAATTAATGGTGTAAAACAAGGACATTAACAAGGATTAATAGATTCAAGGGTAATTACATTAATTTGAGAGGCACTTTGAATGATAATGATGTGAGTTTAGCAATTAAAAATTTGGCGATTATGAAGAAAAGGGAATATAATGGTACCTTGGAACGTTAAAATTTTGAGGGATAATAATAGGGAAAGAAAATTATGAAAAGTAAGCTAACGGTAAGAAATTGTGTGTTCTAGCTAGAAAATTAATGAAGATTACAACAAAATTACACAAGTGGGTCCTCCCCAAAGTAGGTTTCAACCTATTATGCCCTTGTGTAACCACACTTAAAGTGTCCTTGGGCACTAGAAGGGTTAAATGTAATCCACACCAACTCCACAAAACACACACATGTAAATATCACCGAAATGAGATGGAAATTCTATGCTACACGGGACATGAGCTACAATTACACGAACAGTGAGATGAGATGAAGTAGAGAAGGGATCGTAGAGATTGGGACATGAGGTAACTGACCCAGGGCATAATGAATCCTACGTGTAAAGCATGATTAATGTGTCATTAACCCATTGTTCCAAGATCAA
>MNCI01032488.1:103919-132379 GCA_015680685.1 Gnetum montanum | reverse complement strand
CCTATAGGGAGTTTCCATGTGGAGCGGTATGCCAAAAGAGCATCGTTCAGTTTAGTGCTCTAGTCTCACCTAAACTTGCTAATGGTTCTTGTCAATATCTTCGTTCACTTGGGGGCAGTATGGTGTAGTCAATTTATGCTCAACCCCTAAGCGTTGCATTAATTTTTGAAAAGTTGCACCTATGAAGTGTGTATCATTATCTAAAATAAGTGCATGCGGCACATCAAACTTGTTTATGATTTGTTGCTGAACAAATTGTGTAGTTGTAGATGATGTACAATTTTTAACAGTAGCTGCTTCAGCCCATTTTGTTAGGTAATCAATGGCAACAATAATATAAGATTTTCCATTGGACATTGGTATAATCAGCCCCATAAAATAAATTCCTCAAATGTCGAAGGGTTCTAACAGTTGAATCCATTGTTATAGATCCTCTAGTCCAGCAGTCATTCCCCCATCATGTTGACAGCGCTTACAAGATTGGATGAAATGATGGGCGTCCCAATATAATGTAGGCAAATAATATCCTGCAAGCAGGATCTTTATGGCTATTTGTCTGACCCCCACAAGGACCCTCATGAGCATCTTGGAGAACTCGCAATTGATCTATATCAGGAACACACCATCGAACCAAGCCATCGAAACATACTTTGTAAAGTTTCTCATTGATCTTCATAAAGTACTTGGCTTGGTGAAGAAATTGTTGTTTCTTCTTAAGGTTTAACTCTTGTGGTGTTTGTTGGGTGAGGAGATAGGTAAGAATGCTACTGTACCAATTTTTCTCTGCAGGTGATTAATTATTCACTACACCAGCAAAGAGGAATTCATCAAGGAAATGGTTAGAAATTGGATACTCATCCTCTTTGTTGTCCCATCATAACCAAGATAAATGATCAGTAACTACATTCTTGGTGCCCTTGTGATCGATCATCGTTAAATTGAACTCTTGTAAGATTACAAGCCATCATATGATACGAGGACTTACCATTGGCTTATTCATGAGGAACCAAATTGCACTATGATCTGTATGTATATATACTTTATATCCCAATACATAGTGTCTAAAATTTTCTAGTGCAAACACTACATCCATTAATTCTTTCTCTATGGTAGTGTAGTTAAGTTGTGCACCAGCAATACTTCTACTTGCACAGTGGATGTAATAAGGATGCTTTTGGTTACCTAATTGTGTAAGTATGGCTCCTAAAGCATAGTTGGACATGTTAGTCATGATATGAAATGGTTTGGACTAGTCAGGAGCTTGTAGAATGGGTGTTTCTACTAGCTTCTGTTTCAGAGTTTGGAAAGCTAATTTGCATTCCCTGGTCCACTTGAAAGGTACTTCCTTTTTTGTTAATTCCACCAATGGTTTGGAAACCTTTGAAAAGTTCTCAATAAATCTCCTATAGTAGCTAGTATGTCCAAGGAATGATCAAATATCTTTGACAGTTTTCGGTTGATGGGTAATTCCTTGGATAATTTTGATTTTCTCAGGGTCTTCCTTTATCCCTATGTGTGAGATTTTATGCCCTAGTACTACACCTTCTTGGACCATCAAATGTCTTTTCTAATAGTTGAGCCTCAAATTTGTTTCTACACATCTTTTTAACACTTGCTCCATAAGTGGAGAATTCATCCATAAATACCTCCATGCCATTCCCTATCTACTGTTGGAATGTGCTTAGAACTAGTCATTAAAATGTTGTAGGTTCATTGCACAAGCCAAACAACATCTGTTTGTATGCAAACGTTCCCTAAGAACTAGTGAACGTAGTCTTAGCTTGGTCTTCTGGGGCTATTTGTATTTGGTTATATCCACTATATCCATCCAAAAAACTGTAATAGCGATGCCCTGGTGTCTAATACTTGGTCGACAAATGGAAATGGAAAGTGATATTTGAATGCTGCCATATTTAGTAGCCTGAAATCTATGCACACCCTCCATTTTCCTCCCTTTTTAGGCACAATAACTAAGGGGCTAACCCATTTGCTATTAGCAATGGGGTATATGAACCCATCCTTGAGAAGCTGTTCAATTTCTTTCTTAATTACTTGCTTCAGCTTAGGATTCAATCGCCTCTGCGGTTGTGTTCAAGGCTTCATGGAGGGATCAGTGTAAATTCTATGTTGGCATATCCTAGGATCTATTCCAATTAATTTAGGATAGTGATGGACTGGTCGGCCAACTCTAGATGGATATTGC
The DNA here is from genome assembly GCA_015680685.1 of Gnetum montanum. Lineage (NCBI taxonomy): Eukaryota > Viridiplantae > Streptophyta > Gnetopsida > Gnetales > Gnetaceae > Gnetum > Gnetum montanum. The sequence continues at coordinate 130,176 of MNCI01032488.1, read as the reverse complement.
TCTTTTTCAATGGAGGCAAGTTCCAGGCCCTGTACATTTCTTGAGAAATCAAGTTGACACTAGAACCTAAATTCAAAAGACCCTTGCACAATGCATTTCTAGTAATTTGTAAATATATCATAGGACTCCTGGGATTAGAGAATTTCCTGGGAAGGTGGTCAACTTTGAGCCAATCGGTGACGACATGTGTTAGCATGATTGTATGCATTGAGTGTGGTGATTGGGTTGAAGGGGGCTCTGAAGTTTTGATTCATATTGAGGCATCTAAGGAATCATATGTTTGTGATTACAAGGGTTTGGTTGCACCATTGGGCCTAAAGAAAGGTCTTTTCTTCATGTGGATAGGTTGAGAGTTAACAGCCCTCGTGGCATTACATTGCTGCAGTTGGGTTGGGATTTCACCTTGCATCATGGGAGTAGGTGGTAGTGGAGCTATTAGTGGAAGAGATGTGGCTGGATGAGAAGGATGATATGCTTGCAGAATATTGCCTTTAGAAGAGGGAGTCCCATTATACTTGAGGGCTTGGTAGTGAGGTTGAGGAGTGACGTGACTAATAGAGTCACATGGAGAGATTGGCTAGTGCACGTAATATATATACGGGTCAGGTTACCGGTAAGGATATTATTGCCTTGGTGATGGCATTTTCCATGATTGTGGGTGCTACCACTGTTGATATTTCTCAATTGGTTGTGGTATAGTTCCATTGGGATAATATGTTAAAGGTTGGTGGAATTGCTTTGGGTTACCTTGAGGATAAGGTAACCTTCAGGGTGCTTGCCGTTTGTTCAATCATGGATTGAGTGCATACACCCCAGACTCCTGCAGATGTGAGATTATAGGGCAACATCCCTTAGGATGGTCATATTAACATATCTCGCATCCACTATCATTGTCTATTTCCGAATCCACAACCTCTTCAATGATGGAAACTTTGCCCTTACCCTTGCTACGTGCATGTTTAGCTTCTCTCTTTTTTTTTTTCATGATAACTACCTTGCTCTCTAGACCCCTCTACTATTTTAAGAATAGTCTAGAATCTATTGTCTAGGAACTCCCACATTTGGTCTACCTTTGCCAAAACTTCTAATGTCATCTTTTGGATAGGCAAAGTTTTCCTATTCACCATCTCTTTAAGTGGTGACTCTTCTTCATCCTCACAAAATCTTACTTCCCTCTTCTAGAGGGAAGGATCTTGGTTATACTCTTCCTTACTTTCTCTCTTTCGTAGCTCACCTTCTTCCTTAGCAACTTGCTCCAACAATGTTTGGATTTGATGGAACCTAAGCTTGGATAGTCTTCCTTGGGCATGAGTCCCAAGGGTTCTTCTCGTTTCATGCCTAAGCCCATCTACAAGATGGTGTAGTTGATCCCTTTGCGAATAACCATGACCAAGACAACGATGTAACAGTACATAGTATCGGCCCATGGCAGCATCCAAGGGTTCATGTCCTCCTTGTTTTCAGCATTGGATTTACTTTTGCAAGTTGGACACTCAGGAGTATGTTTGGTACTTATCGTTGAATAATTCTAACATAGTACTCCATCTACAAATAGATTCCCATTCTAAGTACTAGTACTAGCTTTCCGCTTCTTTAATTAGTGTCTATGGGAACAACTTAAGTTTTTCATTCATTCTCTATGTTCTGTAAGGCACACACATCATGGAATGCTTGTAAATGATTCTGAGATTCAATGTTGTATCCCCCTTCAAATCATGGGATGTTGTTCATATCTAATCTCTTGATCCTATTATCTTTCTAGTGCCTTTTTGGAATTCTAATAGCCTCAGTTATGTCTAACATAATTCAAGTAGCGAGTAGGGGTTCATTGTGATCATCTCGTCTATGGTGTCTATGATGCCTACGTTGTTCCCTACTCTTCCTTCTTCTGTGTCATGACTCTCTAGAGTGCCCTCATCCCCTTTCCTGGCTATTTCCTCTATGACTTCCACTTTGCCTACCTCTATCCCCATGGTCTTTTTCCTTATGACTACATCCAAATACTAAAGGAGAGGATGAAGGAGATGATGAAGGTGAATAAGAAGGAGAACCATCACCATGACGGTGTCTTCTACCTTCTCTTCAGTGGTCATGGCCTCGATCGCGATTGCAATAAGAATGTCCATCTTTATCATGTGTCTGTGTCCCTTTTTCGGACCCTTTGTGCTTGTGGGTATTAGAACTTTGGTTATGAATAGTGGAATGAAGGTTCTGATATATAACCCCTTGGCCAAAGTCAAGGGGAGGAACATCATTGTGTGGGCGACTGCCTGACGTAGGTTCACCACCCTCATTTTCACTTAAGACATGTGGGACATCCTGGGACCACTTATCCTTCAAAGACTTATGATGTATCACCTGTTGTAAGTCCCTTTGACGTTGTGCCTTCGTGGAACAGTATTCTCTCGAGTCATGGTCCTACACAACGTATTCTGTGTGTAAGTGCGGCATGCCAATTCGTGTGAGAGCACAAAGAAGCATGCTTAGGACTAAATGATCGGGAGGTAACATTATGTTACCCTCTAAGTCTCGCCAACGCAGTTGTTCATCTTGATGAAGGATAAAGGTAGATTCTGGTATATGCTCATCGAGATGAATAAATATCACTCCAACTTGTTGAGGGACTGGCGGATCAACGTCATGTGTATTATGCTGCCGATTGTTTCTAGTTTCAAACCTAGGCAGTGAGGTGCTTTCATACGAAGAAGAAGACATACTTGTCTATTCAGTGTGCAATGTATTCTTGTTTATTATTTTCTCATTCAATCCTAAGGGTTCATTCCAATGATGTGAATGATTTCCTATGTTCTAATTAGCACATAAACAACTAAGTCATCGGCAACGACGCCAATGATGAACGGAGAGATACCCCTATGCTCAACCATACGAATACAAGCGTTTCACACACAATTCGATCGAATTCCAAGGACTAAGTGCTTATGCGCCCTTGTGGAACAAGGACAAGTTGGTTGATTGTTGTCTTCCGAAGCTTACCTATATGTCATGATCGTATGGTTAAGTAAGCTTAAGGCATATGATTTTTATAGCTTTTATATTTTTATGTCCTATGCTAGTAGGGAAGGAGAGAGCTAACTAAGTGACTAATTTAACTTAACTACTAATTAACTAAGTTCTAACTAATCCTAACACCACCATCGGTTCCCACTTGCTGTACACATCTTGAACCAATGCAACACTGCTGGGATTACCAAACACTAATTGTTACTGGGTTACCAAGTGTTACACGCATGCTCAAAGTGGTCGTGCTTGTGTAATTGAACAATTTGCTTAATTGGTCAAAATGAATTTTTGTGCTAATAATAGAAATGTAAAGTGCATAAAATAAAATAAAATAAAATAAATGCATAAGAAAATAAAATAAAAGAAATGTGTAAGAAAACAAATCTCAAGTGCTACGATGATGAATCAAAGAGCTTGTCTTTATTGTCGTACACAAGGCGTGCTCAGATACACAATGCTTGAATAAAGATCCGTCTACACTTAGACCTCTTGCTGCGGGCACTTAGAAAATACTCTAACTTTCAAATAGACTACAAGAATTTCACTACTTGACTGCTAAAAAACTTATTTTTTAATTGTGTGCCTAGGCATTGTATTTATAGGCTTGGGAGCAACTACTCTAATAATTAGAGTAACTTCTAAAGTAACCGCTAGAGTAACCACTCTAATAATTAGAGTAACTGCTAGAGTAACCGCTCTCATCAGCAATTCATCCTTAAAATCTAGCCAAAAACAACAAAAAGAAGTGCCCTTTTGGAAATTCACTTCTCAACAAATATTGATTGTAATAAGTAGTACAAATAGAATGAAGAAAAAATCAAATATATCAAATGATAGCTGAAATTAAAGAGAAGAGCTATCTTGTAGAGAATTGTGTTGAATAAGGTTACTTCTGCTAGAGCCTTTATCACTAGTAAATTTGAACCAAGGTTGCAAAAGATAAATCAATTGATTAATCTTTGACTGAACCTTTAAAGCTTGTGATATAGACAAGGTAAAAGATGTTTGATTTTTCTGCAATAATTGAATAATAAATATTTGAATATTTTGTTTTTTCAAAAATGTTATTGCAAAAACTTATTACCTAGTACCCTATATCAAAAGCCTTATGCCAACAATGCAAAAGTTATGCTCCTTCTTCCAATATACTTATCCAAATAAGTGAAATTAGACTCAAGCTAATTGAATACAAACTTAAATTACATTACTGCAAAATAAAGTTTTACAGAATCATGTCAGTTATATACTTACTACAGCTTCAAAGTATAGTCTCTTATCAATTGGAGGTGACCCTCTTAAGAGGATTGAAGATATGCCAAGAAAGAACGTATCCAAAATGTGTCTTCATAATGAATTTGAAAACGTGAAAACTTCCCGCAACTGTGTCTCCAGTGCTGGATCAACATACCGAATGTCGACTTCTTTAAGGGTGCGGATTTTGTGTTCCCAACCGCAACCTGCTCCTCTGAACTTTCGACAGGAATCTACTTTCAATTTAGCCAGGCACGGCATAGCTCCCTCCTCTATGGCAGGTAGCATGCACAACTCAGGAAGTACAAAAAGGTCAAGGGTCAACAGTTTTGGAAAGGCTGCAGCCCTTCCAAATTCATGGGGTAACAACTTACATTTGCTGTTGTTCCCCAGATAAAGATGCCTTAATTCGGGAAGTTCGCATATGTCTGTGGGATACTCTTCATAGTCTCCCCAAAATGATAACGACTGAAGTTTTAAAAAGCCAAGTGCCTGCCTTGGAAATTCCACGCCACCTCGCAGCCGGAGCAGTTCAAGTTTGTGAAGGTGGTAAGCCCATTCACGTGGTATCATTACTGCCACACTTTCTTCTTCCAAATCCACCACGAGCGACTCAAGAGTCTGTGGCGGCAAAACACCACTGTCAATGTTGTTGTGCACCACTAATTCCACTTGTTGCAACTGAGTCAGCTGTGCAATATCTTCCCATGCCCATGTCTTCTTCTTCGTCCTCGTCCCACCACCGATCTCAATGTCTATACCACGCAACACCTTTAAAAACCTCGGCATTATCTGATTAATATTAACCTTCTTCCACTTGCAACCATCAGCAGAGAAATGAGTGAGACTCTGCACCTCTTCGACCCAGGCTGGAACCTCCCCTGCAATTCTGGTGTAAAAGTACTGCAGAAGCTTCAGCTGTCTAAGACACGTCGGTAACCCCCGTATGCGGGTACCAGACATGTCGAGAAATGTTAAAACCCGTAATTGACTGACGCACTTTGGAATACTTGTCAGTAGGCTATATTTGGGCAATAGCAAGGTCCGAAGAGCACTTGCATTTGCCAAAGTCTTTTCCGGAATATGGCTGAGTGCACGTCTGTAACTGAAACGAAGAAGTCGAACAGAACGTGGACACCTAAAGCTGTTTGGTATGTTATGAAGGTGGGAATTAGCAATGTGGATTCTTAAAAGTCTCCTCCCACTCTGCCATTCCCGGGCAAATGCTTCGTCTGAGGAGGAACCTTGGCAGATGCCACCGCTTTCTTTGTATACAGTCATTGCCAAATCATGAACCATGTCATGAACTGTGATGCTATACATTCTGCTTGTTGATGACCACCGGGCTTCTTCTCGATGTTTCATGTTAAGAAGGCATCTGTTGCTGAGATGCTTCAACATCAAAAGACCATCTTCCTCAGATTCCACAAGACCTTCTGCTAACCACATGCCTATCAACTTCTCACTCTCAATCTCCTCATCTTCTGCAAACGCTCCCAAGAATGCAAAGCAGGGCTTTACCTTGAACTCCAAAGCATTAAAACTGAGCCTGAGTGCTATAATTACAGCACTCTGAGGCACTTCAGAGGCAGGGGCAGTAACTAAAGATGATGATGATGAAGATGCAGAGGTTGACATTTCCATGTTCTTTAATGTAGACTGCCACTGATCTGGATGCTGATGCTTCATAATTCCTGCCACAACAACGATTGCCAGCGGCAACCCTCCACATTTTTTTCAAAAACATTTTTATCAATTCATCTTGCGGTTCCGTAAACACCATCTCTCCAAATTCTGGATGAGACAGCAGCCGTTTACGGAGGAGGTCATAGCTCTTGTCATCCGGCAACAACGGCATAGCATACTGATAAGAGCCAAATTGTTCAGCGACCTTATGATCTCTCGTAGAAATTAAAACACTACATTTATCGCCGTCTGTAGGAAAACCAATTGATCGCAATTTTTGGGCAACGTTTGCCCCTTGACCCTGCTCTGTTTCTGGCAAGTCCCAGACGTCATCCAACACGACGAGGCAATCTTTCTCCTTCATTTCATCATAAATCTTACTCTCAAGAGCAACAACACTGCCCTCCTGATATTGAATATTCAATCTATTCAAGACATCTAACTGCAACTGTTTAATGCTATACATCTGGGACACACAAAGCCAAATAACCTTTTCATACTTATTTATTAAGCTCAGAGACTTGTAGACATGTTGGAGGAGTCTTGTTTTTCCACTCCCCCCCATGCCAACAACAGCCACTACTTTATGCTGTTCAATCAATGATACAATGTCGTCCACCTTAATGTCCAAATCTACAGAAGTAGATTCTTCAAAGATAATTTCAGACTTTTTCCATGAATTCATATCAGATAATAAAGAATCAGAACCCCTGACATCTTCGATAGCTATTCTATGCAAAAACAAGAGTAGGCCTGCCCTTGCCTCTAACCTATTCAAAGTTTGATTTATCCTTCTGATTTCAGAATACAGGCTATTTAATTCAATAAATGACTTTGGTTTTCTAAAATACTTTGCAAACAGACTCTTAAATAACCCAAAAGAAGAATGAATGCTGCTTGAACCTGACAATCTAACTGCTGCATATAATTCTACAGCATCCTCTGCATCCAGGGCTGAATCTTGCAAATTTCTGATCCAAAGCTTGATAGATCTGGACTCGTGTCTGCAAAATGCTCTGTTGGTATCCATGAACAAAGCATGGAGTTCAATCAACTTCTGCTGCAGCTGCTGAACGTCATCACCAAGAGTCATTACTTTGCTGATTTTCTGAACTGCCATTGTCAAAGCAGATGCAGTAAGCTCAGCAGCCACGGAAGTTGCGAAGTTTGCCATCACCAGAAACTCAAACACCAAAACAGATGCAAAGGCAATGAATGAATATTAATAACAAGCGAGAGATATAGATTGGTAGATCGAAAGCTTTCTCCCAAGGGGCTGAATACTTGTTTTTCCTTTTAACACAACAGACATTTATAGACAGATGCACACTGAGAGAACGTGTCTGATGGATAAATTATGGAACAAAATCTTTTACAAAACCCAATCTTAAAAAGAGGCAAATCTGCTTCAACCCGCTATGCTGATTTCTATGCAAACTTTGGAAGATTCCACATAAAACTGAGTAGTCAACAACTGAGACCCACCACCAAGACCCACTACCCTTGATTTTTCTACAAAATTTAAGGAGACGGACCCACTACCTTTGATTTTTCTAGCAAGTTTCCAAGATTTCATATTGAATTGAGTGATAACAGCAGACATGGACCCACTATCTTTGATTTTTTTACAAAATTTCAAAGATTCCATACCAACTTGATTGATAAAAGTAGACTGAACCACTACCTTTGATTTTTTACAAAATGTCCAAGATTCCATAAAAAAAAGGTTTTATGTTGAATGATCAATGAGATAATTAAAAATGAAAGAAATAAAAAGTGACTAATGTTTAGTTTGAGGTTTGTAAAAGGTACATTAGTACCATATTCAATGCTTTGTATCATCTGTAGCTNAGTTTGAGGTTTGTAAAAGGTACATTAGTACCATATTCAATGCTTTGTATGCATATTTTTTCAGCCAAGGAGCATGCACATAATATTTTAAGATACAAAAAATTTGCATGTTTGTTTTTGTGTTGCTACATGCAGTTTATAACTTTATATTGCATTGTTGATTCTGTTTTTATGCCAATGTCTAAGGATTTGTGGATGTGCTGTAAATCTAAATCTTCTGAAACTTTGTTTACCTGATAAATAAAATGAAGAAACTAATTTTTCTTTTGTTCACTGCCAGGCAAATTGGAATGGCAGCAAATGAAGAATTGAGAAAGCTGTTAAGCAGGACTGTTTGCTTAATAATTCAAGTCAGGGTAAAAAGTTGAAAAGGTACATGATGCAGAGCTTTTCCTGAAAGTTTTGAAATTGCCTAAGAAGGCAATGCTTGTTTTGTTTGTTTTATTTTTGCATGTTTGAAATTGGTGCATATCTGTTCTTCATAAGAAAAAGTGGAATCATTACCTAGAGGCTCAAAGCTCATCCTGCCAAGGGGGGTTCTTTAGAGGGTGGGTGGATAAGCAAAATCCTAATCTTGAGTGACTGTGGCCAGGTTTGAACTTAGCTCTTATGACTTTGAGAAACAAGCATGTCTGTTCTTCTTATTAATATAATATATCCCTTTAACTTCTTGTTTTTGTTTCCCTTTAACTTAATAATATAAAATTAGAATATATATTCTCAATTTTTTGGTTGGCTTCATTTTCTCAATCAGCGCAAAGTTCCTTCTAGCATGCTTTCCAAATAAAATGCAGCTGTTTCATTCAGTGTTTAGAAAGAGCTTTTACATGGGTTTAAACTAAATGACTATTATATAAAGACAATTTTAAGTTAAGAGAGTCTGGAAGAATACTGCTAAGAATTGATTTATTCATGTATATTGAGATTTTCTAAGATCTCTATAAAAAACCTAAAATTGAAAAAATTACATTACTGAAACTAATGTGGGGAACTCTATGCTGCGGTTACTATGTATTAGCTGTTGAAGCATGTGTTTGAATCTTCAAGAGCAACGTCAAGGTATAGGAAGTCAATTTGTTTGTTGATTTGAGAGACACTCACTGTTAGTCAACTCCAAATGGATGTGTGGAATCAATAATTATGCATGGATATGTTCATTTCTTAGAGGAGAATTATAGGAATAGCTTAACAATCACAAAAGTTTTAGAGCTTGCAAAAATTGATAAAGGTTAGGAAATCCACTGCACAGTGAATTGAAAATTCTGTTTTCTACTAGAGATGTTGAAGTGGGTAGGCAACTAGAGAGTTATGTATGTCAAATGCTATTGCTACGCCTTGGGAAAAGCAGGAAATTGTTCAGGCAACATTCACCTTTAGTACCTTACTTATCAGAAACACTGTTGATGAGTCCAGTGCTTAGTGCTGATTTGGAAAAACAAAGAACTAATAAAAATATTCTTAAACATACAGTAGTTTACCCTTCGCCATTCTTGCCGTTGCAGCTATTTTGAAATTTGAGAATCCTGATGAATTGTGCTCTTTTTCGGTGTGTGTACGGTTGCATGAAATTGCTAACTTTGTATGGTTTTGGATAGCTGAATCATTGTATTTCTGTATGGATCTAAGAGATACACCCTTTATTATTACTATTGCTTTGTCTATTATTAGCTCATCTATTTTTAAAGTGTACCCTATCCAAATTCATGAAGTTTTTCATGGGCATCTTTATACATTTATGTAATTAAGCACAACCTTTTATTGAATCTCATTATACTACTGTATTTTCAATTGCTAACCATGTTTTCAGAGAAAGCTAATTGGGCTGCAGAAGTGGGAAAAGGACTAGGGAAAGACCCTGTTTTTAGCATATACTTGAACACCTTTTCTAGATATCCTATCATTGAAGTGGCTGTGTCCATACCTTAAATAAGAAATAGGAACCTTACCATCACCTTAAATAATAAGCCTAATTGGTATTTTTGGAGAGATTGAATGTAAGTTACGTTGTCACTTCATTATCAATGTATGATCGATAAAGAAATCATGCACTGCATTCCTGGCTAGTTTCTGCAAATAAAATCCCCCATTCGTCATGGAAGCTTGGGAATTTTATTTGATGGAGGATTTCAAGTTCAAGATGCCCCTGTACTGAGCCGGATAGAAACCCCCTTATCAAAGCCATTATCAGGCTACTAAATTGAAATATTCTTCGTTATAGAGCGAAATCATGGAGATATATCTTGTTACACATCACATTAAAATATCAAAAATAATACTTTAATTCCAAATGGCGGAAGCCAATTTATTCATCTGCCCGTTGAGATAAAAGGTTTGCAGACAAAGGTTTTTAGGGCTCTTATTTCTTGTATTTCGAAAACCAATACAAAGAACCAGCACACCATAAGANATTAAGTGCATGTTTAAATTTATAAACTTAATTTAGGGGATTGATGGAACCTAGAACTTCTTTTACCAATATTTATCTCCAATATGTGTAGTCAAATTAAAACTTTATAACTTAACATTGTCCACCAAAATCAAATACATAACTTAGAACTTATAAAATACATATAAACTTAATTAAAATTTTTACCCCATGTAATATCACAATTCTCAATTTACCAATGTTCACTTTTATACCCTAATTTTAATTTTTAGCCCAACATGCAAAGTNTATGTATTTTATAAGTTCTAAGTTATGTATTTGATTTTGGTGGACAATGTTAAGTTATAAAGTTTTAATTTGACTACACATATTGGAGATAAATATTTGTAAAAGAAGCTCTAGGTTTCATCAATCCCCTAAATTAAGTTTATAAAATTAAACATGCACTTAATTCAACATTATTATCATAATTATCCAAGCCTTATCCTAATAAAATGGGGTTCAATTTTTCAATTTTCATTTTTATTGTCATTATTCAATTTTATCAACTAGGATTCCAAATCCTCTATGGCTAAAATAAGAAAAAAAAAGAAAGAAATAAGATCACCTTGTTGTAACCTTGTTCTTGCAAAATTATTCTTTTCTAACCTCACAAGAACACCTCCACAAATTGTGTAATAGCTAACCTGTGATCATAAATGATCTTCAATTCAATATAACCTTCATTAAATCAATGATCATGAGACTATAGGGAATAAATTTTTAATCGAATGTGGACATAGCTTACCACCCACAAATTAGGAACGACAAAGGAAAGATAAAGAAACAATGGGTTTGAATCATAAACTTGATTAGCCTAGTTGATGCAAATAAAAACGAAGTATAGAAATGGATTATCTAGTGATGTGAAATCAAATTTAAGTATGGAAAAGTGAATAGAAGAACATACAACTGATAAAAATAGAGAACCATAATACATAGAAAATGGTCTTAGTTCCCTTCTTGAATAATAAAATGCTTAATCAAAGGAATAGGAAGTGTTTGCCTCCTATGGAGGGCCAAAGCTACAAGTGTTGGTGAAAAACGTAAGGGAAATAAAGTTGATAATGGAAGTTTTAGTACTGGAATTGGACCTTTGGATGATGAATATGTATGTGGGGAAGTCTTAGGAGTAGTTCAGAATCAATTTGGAGCCAAAACGGAGGTGCTTTGACTAACTGTCTAGCAAGTGATGCTAGAGTTGAAAAAATTTCAACTTTGGAACTAGTGACATTGATGCTAAAAAATTCCAATTCGAGGATAGTGATGCAAGAACTACCAAACTGATGCTAGTGCTAGATTGAGCTTGCAAACTATTAGAAAAAGTTGTGGTGGCCGTAGAGTATGTGGGGGCTACTAGAAGTGTAGATGCTCATACTCTTGGTCTTTCAAAATTCAAAAAAGTGCTCTAGTTCTCAAGAAATTAGCCTTAAATTTTGGGTTTGATATGATATTGATAGGCTTAGGGTTTTCAAATTTGACCTTGGAATTAAGTGAAGTTAACTTGAAGTTTGTTTTTGGCAACTTTAACTTGAGAGACTTAATGGTGTAGGTGTGATAGGAGGTGATGTTGGTGTTAGCGTCAGCTAGGTGATTAAAAAATTTTCAACATCCTCACAAACTATAATCCAAAGTCTTTGGGATGCCCAAATTGATGTTGAAATGTATCATAATGATGTTTATAGGATGTCAAAGAGCTCATGGACATGAGGAATGTTACTGAATGCTAATCTTGATGATTTTGTTTGATAGTTATGTTACCTTGGATGATGCTAACATTGATGCTGATGTTAGTGTCTATATCACTTGAAAAAATTGGAAAAATTTCTAGCTTTGACCCTTAAAACTACCTACAAACTTGTTGAAATTGACATTTGATACCTTAGAAACATGTCAACTAGTCACGAGAATCCAAGAAGCCAAGACCGAAGCCAAAATGCTAGCTTTACAAGTAAGAAGTGTTGGGTTGATGGCAGAGATGATGAAGTAGGTGCTAACATTAACACTGATGTCAGTGTTAGCATCAACATCACCACCATACTTAGAATAATTTTGCTTTCTAGGTCCTAGGATCAACTTGTCATAGAGCCAAAAGTTAATGTTTGCCACGTTGAGACTACTGTAGATGAGTCATTTAGGATCTTGTGGGGTTGAAATAAAGGCCATGAAGTAGTTTTAGTGTAGGTGACATAGGCATGGTGGTCCATGGATAATGTTAATGTTGTGTTAGTGCAACCTCTAACGCTTACAAAAATTTTCTTTTTTGAACTTTTCTGGGTTCGCTAAAAGTGACGCACATATGTTGGGTTATGAGCTATAATGATCCCTGAAGGTCTTAGAAGGTTGGAAATGTGTCTTATGACACTAGTTTTTGGCCATTTTGATGCTCAAACTTGGATGAAATAATGTCAAAACCACACTTAGTCTTGGTGATCACAAAACTAAAAAATAGGTATAGCAAACCCATTTGAAGATGAAAAATTCCCAAAGCAATGAGCATAGTAATCCTCAATCATATGTATCCAATGATTAGGAAAGGTTATTTTCTGTAGCACAACTCTCATGTAGCTCTAGTTAATTATATGATAAGCTTTTAAAATATTAAGCTCTAATGCAATTGATGAGACGCGATTTGCACAAGCCACGATATCACGTACGTGATATCGTGTCTTTCCCTGCGATATCGCGGTCCGCCGCCAAATCTATAAATAAGAGGTGGCACTCCCCTCATTTCCAATCAGATAGGCATAAAGTAGCGAAGCTCTGACGGATTGATCACCCCAGAGATAGAATATTTTCCATGTGTCCACTGTAGGAGTCCCCCAAGTGAACGGTTCTTTATTCGATCAACTTTGTACCTGAACGCAAGTTGTGTATGGCAATAAAGACGAGCTTTGTGGATAAACCTTGCAGTACATGGATAGGTTTAATTAATGTTATTTATTGCTTTCCTAGTAACGCGGCATGAGTACAACTTGGTTACGAGCATTGACGAATGTGTACGGCTAGCCAAGGAATCGGCTACTCATCGCGATTAGATTCTCTCACCCTTATCTCCTAGAACGTGGGACAAGTACGACTTGATTACGAGCATCTACGGATGTGTACGGCTAGTCAAGGAATCGGCTGCTTGTCACACTTAGGTTAGTTAGGTGCCTCAGTACGACCGCTTCGAGCACGTGCGTTACGTGTGGTAATCCCAGTAACGATTAGCGTTTGGTAGCCACAGTTGCATAGTTCAGGGTGTGTACGGCAAGTGGGAACGGATGCTGACGCTAGGACTTAGTGCTGTAGTTAGAGTTAGTTTTAGTCTCTCAACCCTTCACCCTTTAGCATAGGAGATAAACCAGAAAAGACCAAAAAAATCATATACCTCGGACTTACTTAACCATACACCATGACAACAACAAGTAAGTCTGGGAAGACAACGATTAATTAACCCCAAGTGTTCCTTGTGGCGTTTAGACATTTAGTTTGTGGAGTTCGACCGGATCACGCGTGCTACGCTCATTTCGTATGGTTGAGTGTACGGGTACCTCGCCACTCATCAGCAATGTTAGGAATTTGGTATTATATGATACTATGAACTCATGTTTACATCATCATGGTATGATCATTGTCACATTGATGTTTGGTATTTCATGTTTAATAATTAGTTATTTCTCTAAGAACTTATTAATATGTTATTAGCTAATCATCGTGTGTGTTCCTCTAAGCAACATGGAAATTTCTTCACAACTACGTATACTCCTAGTTTTCATGTCTAAGATATGTACATTATGTTGACCTTTTGATATGTCAAAACATTAAGATAAATTGAGTTCAAGGATGTTTGTGTGATTTTTGTGTTTGTAGGGCAAGAAATTGGATTGAGACATCTACAAAGTTTTAAGAAAGCATGTGGGAGTTCAAGAGCATGGACAAGGAATGAAGATTTCAAAGTGCAAAGGGAATTGAAGAAAGACGTCTCTAAGAAATAGTAGATGTCTTTGCCGAAGTGAAGGAGAATCATTGTAGAAGTCTTGTAGAAATAACAGATGTCTACCATCAAGAAAAGATGTCTTCAAGAAACAAAATATGTCTTGGTTGAGTTGAAGGTTGCTTAGAAGAAGACATCTTTGAAAAATAGTAGATGTCTTTCTGGTGAGAAAGACGTCTACTCATGAATCAAGATGCCTATTTGATTTTTCCTACAATGTGGCAAAGACATCTACTAGTTGCTTTAAAACACAAATGAGACATCTTTTTCATTCAAAGCCTCATTCGTTGCTGCCATTCCTTTGTTGTGTTGTTCCAAATTGACCTCATAGAGATGACTAGGGCTCCATCATCAGTAGCGATTTTATTAGAAATGGCCTACAAGAAGGTTGGGATGTCTAGGGTGCCACCAAAGAAGAAATCCAAGGGTAGTTCTAGCAACGCACCATCCTCTTACATGCCCCAATTCTGAAATTCAAGTGTGCAACATAGGTTTGAGGAAACTCAAACCACAAACATTATTATTGAGCACTCTCTTTCCTTTCCTACACATAGGCAAGGCAATTTAATGGATTATTTCAAGGTGTTGAATGGAAAAACTTTATTGCAATGAATTTTATGGTTCTTGAAGTGTTGATTCATGATATTTATTGCAATATTATTATTTCAAATGTCGTTGTTGGAGCATTCACTTCCATGGTCGGTGGTCTTCTCATTGAGGTCTCTTCCCAAGTTGTGAATGCAATCCTTGGGATCTCTAGTGTAGATGTCTTCTAGCTAATCATTGATACCATGCATGATATTTATACAAATGGTATAATGCCAGTAGCATGTGATGATTTTTGTGATGTTTTGTTTGGGAAAGATGTATCCTTTGATAGAGGTCATATTAAGAGGAGCATGATGACTCTTGATTCTTTCACCTTATCTCTTATCATTTTGTATAACATTACAATAAAAGAGGGGAGTTATAGTTATCTACTTCCATCCCAAACTTTTGTGCTTTATTGTCTTCTCATAGTACTACCATTAGATTTGGGGCATACACTTTACCGGGACGTACTAAGTCTATTTGCCAAGGAAAGAATCCTTGAACATCCTTACCTCAATAGCTTGTTGATACATTAGAAGGATGTGCCTATTCTAGAGATGCGTTTGCTCAAAGAAAAGAGGAGCCTTAGTGAATATGTTGAGAAGAGGAGTCTTTCTCATGTAGTTGAAGCAGGATTGAGCACTAGATTGTAGAAGTAGAAGAAGGAAGCATTATCATCAAGGACCTCTTCCTAGTTGAGCAAATCCAAATCCATTGGTACCTAGATTAGTTCTTCATTAATGAAGCTTTTTTTACCTTTTTCAAAAGCCATATGGAACCTTTGGAGAAACTTCTCTTACTTGTGTAAGAGTTTGGATGCAACTGGTATTCCTCTGCTTTTGATGGGCAAGAGTTCAAGGAGGTTACTACTCCTCCTATTTCTGATAATGAGGAGGACATTTCTATTCCACCTAGGAACTCTACATCAGCCAAACCTTCTTATGCACATGATTTAGGAATCAAACTTTGAGCTTTAGGTAGCACTAGCTTGTGTTGATGGGGAGCATCATGTTCCCATGCAGTAGCTTGAGCATCATGATCCTACACCACCTATACATTTAGTTCATCAATTAGCCAATCCTCCCAGCTCATTTGTGTAGAAGGTTATGAAGAGTATCTTTAGGACCACATCCCAATGGGTACTAGCTTAACAACCTCCAGTTTAGCTAGATCCTCTAGCTTCATCTCGATTTTAAGTGAGGCTTTTTCCTTGGCGAGCTTCCTTTTAGAAGCTTGATTCATTTGATGAGGATGAGCAAAAGTCAAGCCAACCTAGAACTAGCAGTGATGATGATGAGAAGAAGACTTATCATCCATCCTAAGAAGTGGAGGGATTTGAATTTGAGGATGTAATCAGGGTTAGTGATTAGGAACCTTGGGTGATCATTTTCTCTCTTCTTTTTTGTTGATTTCCAAAAATCAAAAAAAAAATTTGATTCTTACATATGTGATTTTTGGACTTGCACATATGTGCTTGATTATGTATGATGCTACCATTTGTATAGGCAGTTGGTTGTATTGGACAATTATAGCTTTATGTGGATAGTTAGCTATATGGACAAGTGTAGATGAGTTACAGACTAATGGTGCTTCCTTTGTTATCTCTATGTGGTATACTTTTGATCTTCACTTTTACATCATTTCATTGCTTTTCATGTATTATTGAGTTACCTTGAACCTCAATGCTTTATCCTAGTTCTTGGTTGCCATAGGAATTTATATGTCTTAATATTTTTATTGATTTTTATCTCACCCATTTCTTAAGTTTTGGACATCATCAAAAATGGGAAGATTGTTGACCTTTTGGTATGTCAAAACATTAAGACAAATGGAATACATGGATGTTTGTGTGGTTGTTGTGTTTGTAGGGTAAGAACTTGCATTGAGACATCTACAAGGTTTCAAAAAAGCATGCAAGAGTTCGAGAGCATGGACAAGGAATGAACATTTCAAAGTGCAAAGGGAACTGAAGAAAGATGTCTCTAAGAAATAGCAGACATCTTGGCCATAGTGAAGGAGAATTAGTGAAGACATCTATCATCAGGCAAAGAAATCTCCAAGAAATAGTAGACGTCTTGGCCAAGTTAAAGGTTTCTCAAATGAAGAAGTTTATGAAAAATAGCAGACATCTTTTTGGTGAGAAAGACATCTTCATGAAGATGTCTCCACGAAGATGTCTTTCCTGTGGAGAAGATGTCTTTCTAGAATGAAGGTCTGATGTAGAAAGATGTCTTAGTCTCGAAGAAGATGTACATGGTGATCGTTAGATAGCCATTGCACAAATTTTGAGTTAATTTTAGAAACATCTAGGCTATAAGAATACTTCATTCTCTTGGAAAATATGCAAGCATTGTGTACTATCAAGTATTATTATCAAGCAATCATTGTATATATCATTCTCTTATTATTATTCCTCATTGTACTATCTTTTGTCTATTGTAAGTGGTCAAAGTGAGTTGTAACTCAAAGTACAAGGATCAAAAAATTTAGTTGCACTCTTTTCTTATAATTTTTTTCTCTTTTGTTGCCTTGCAGGGTTGATGTGTGATGAGTGGTGAGGAACCCCTATGCTCAATCATATGAATACGAGTGTTTCACGCATGATCTAATTGAATTCCAAGGACTAAGTGCTTATGCATCCTTGTGGAACAAGGATGGGTTGGTTGATCGTTGTCTTTCCAAACTTACTTGTATGTCACGATTCTATGGTTAAGTAAGCTTGAGGCATATGATTTTTATAGCTTGTATGTTTTTATGTGTTGCGCTAATAGTGAAGGAGAGAGATAACTAAGTGACTAATTTAACTTAACTACTCATTAACTAGGCTTTAATTAATCTTAACACGGATATCCATTCTCACTTACTGTACACATCCTGAACTAGTGCAACACTACTAGGATTACCAAACGCTAATCATTACTAGGTTACCAAGTGTTACACACATGCTCGAAGTGATCATACTAAGTGTATTTAGTTAGGAGAGTTGTAGGGGGAGAGAGAGAGAGAGAGAGAGAGAGAACATTAATTAACTAAAAAAATTTAATAACATTAGTTAACATTAACTAATCTATTTTGGATACTGCAAAGTTTATCATAAAGTTCATCTTTATTGCCGTACACAAGGTGTGCTTAGGTACACAATGCTCAAATAAAGATCCGTTTACTTTGTGACTCCTACTGTAGGCATGCAGAAATAATTCTAACTATGGAAGGGAGAAAAGGCAAGAGTTTGGATAAGGGTCTAACTATCTAATGCAAAACCAAGTTTGCCTGCCTCTTATTTATAGGCAAGGAAGCAGGCCTTGATATCGGGTATTCGACATCACATGGTAGACTCCAATATCGTGGACCCGATATCGCGAATGCAATATCACAGTCTCGATATCATGGCTCATCATACCCCCACAACTAAATGAAAACTCATCCTTGAGTTCCTTACAAAATATTGGGAAGGTATGGGATTATTGACTAATTGACAACTGACGGTGGAATGGGATGACAAACTCAATGTGCCTAGTGAACGGATCAATAAGCATATTACAACATTAGTGTTCATGACCATTGTGGTGGACACTCATACATAAATGACATCCAAGCCTTTATTTGGAAGCTTGGAGAGAAAGAGAGAGAGAAAGAGAAGATGAAGTGTGTTGCCACCAATGTTGAGATTGAGCCTTTTTTTGTTTATCCATAGCCACACCACCAAACTTGCTTCTTTTGCAAACACTCCAATTCTAGTTCATCCTAAGTACGTCCTCCAAGCCCAATCCATTGTTTGTATGATCGCCATCTGCACACACAACACAGTTACAAATGAACAAGGATAGATAAACCACAATGCAATTGATACCTTGTCTCAATATAAGCACATTAGCTGAGTTGTGGTTATGGCAGAAACTAGTTCAGAGATTTATCACTAGTGACTACCCAAGGTGTAGGGGTTAGGAAAATAGTAGAATGGAAAAAATTGAAAAATTTATGCTAGGACCCCCATGACTAAGAGCAAACCTCTGGTAGCTATAATATGGAAACATATGAGGAACAAGAAAGATGGGAAAAATAACAACAACAACGCCAATAAAATAGATGTCATGGATGGGGATGAAAGAAGAAATGATTGATTGTAGGAAATGTTTAAGGAAAAGAACTTAACAATTACACCAAAAAGGAATGCCAATGGGTCCTCCCCAAAGCAAGATCATGCCTTTTATGCCCTGGCAAACCCACAACTCAAAGAGTCCATAGGCTCTAGGAATTTCGTTTGGAAGAAAGAGTTAAAAACTTATCCACAAGAATTTACCAAAGAAAAACAATGCATTAACCAAGAAATGGACTAATGATAAAATTAGCAATGAGATGGAAAAATGGGAAGAAATATGGAGAGGAGAGAATGGAATGGAATCCCAATAACAAGGTTGTATAAAGTCCCTTGTGTATTTCATGGTTAATATGACTAAGTAGAACTCATTCCAAATCTAGACTCAAAAAAACCACATTCAGTGACCTTGCATCAACACACTTGAACAATCCATCCACTTGAAGCAACAAGAATGCTTCCAGAAAGAGCCACCACCATTTTGAGGAGAGTGAGATGGAGAAGCAAGAAGTCAGAAAGGGCCTTAGTTAGAGGGAACCTTTAAGCATGGGTAACATGTCTTTTCAATTCCATAACCAGTGCTTGTAGCCCATATTGCTTTATTAAGTCTAAAGGGTATGCTTTGAATTTTCACTTTTTTTTTGCGTGAGAACCACACCATGCAAAGACTTATTTTTATTTACTCAGCTTTCTGATATTTGATTGATGGAAAAATGATAGAAAAATCCAAGAAAAAGCATCCAAGCACCCAAGAGAATGGCTAGCACAAATGCATTGAATCCC
Source organism: Gnetum montanum (assembly GCA_015680685.1). Taxonomy (NCBI): domain Eukaryota; kingdom Viridiplantae; phylum Streptophyta; class Gnetopsida; order Gnetales; family Gnetaceae; genus Gnetum; species Gnetum montanum. The sequence goes on along the minus strand of MNCI01032488.1, from coordinate 110,493 downwards.
CTTGAAGTCACACCCTTCTCATCCTTTGAGTCTTTCCTTGGTTTGAAAAATACCTAGCCACCAATTTATTAACAAATTTACTTAGAAAAAGGAAACTGTACAGTTCCAAGCCAAAGGAGACCATAGAGTTGTATGGATGAGTGGATAGCGTGGACTCATTTCCTATTTTACCAAAAGAACCATACCTTAATATTAGCATCATAATTCAAAGGTAAAAACCAAACATTAGTAATCAATATGATATAATTCAATTGATCATCATGAGCACTTATTAGATGACAAATAAAAGTAAATTAAGTAAACAAAAAAATAGTAAAATTATGAACGATGGTGTAAAACAAAAATTAGAAAAGTTGGAAAAATGTGTAAAACAAAAATGTGTAAAATAAAAATTCAAAAAGAACTAAGGGCCTAGAATGGTTGGCATAGGTGGTCATCTCCCCCATGACTGAGTTGGAAGGAGGAGATCCAAAATAGCGAGCAAGGTTGTCCACTAACAAAGGTAGCATGTGTATTGGTTGTCCTAAGCTCATAGAAAGGTTTGGTTTGTTGCACGTTGATCAACAGCTTCTTGTCCAGGCTCTCAGGTTTGTATATTGTCATGGTCCTTGAAGGAAAATTTGCATAAATAATATAAGGTATTTTCCATAGTGTTTAAAATTTGGTACGTTGTGGCACATGTGTGGGATTCTAGTAGAGAACCTTATCTCTCAGTTGATATTTAACTTTCCTAATCCTTAGGTCATGACATTGTTTATTGAATGCCTTGTGAAATTTTTTAGATGACTAGGTAGCTAGTCAGTTTTCATCTAGCAAGTTAAGGGTTACTAATCGTTGTTTTTGTGCTAGATCAAGGTCAAGGTTGAGGTCACATGTCATGGATAGTGTATGAAGCTTAGTTTGAATGGAAAGCATTGGTAATTTACCATACACTAACTCATAGGGAGAGTAGCCTATAGGGAGTTTTCATGTGGAGCGGTATGCCCAAAGAGAACTTTTTAGTTTAGTGCTCCAGTCTTGCCCAAACTTGCTAATGGTTCTTTTCAATATCTTTGTAATTTCCCTATTGGTGACCTCTGCTTGACCGTTCTCTTGAGGGTGGTATGGTGTAGTCAATTTATGCTCAACCCCTAAGCGTTACATTAATTTTTGAAAAGTTGCACCTGTGAAGTGTGTACCATTGTCTGAAATAAGTGCACGAGGCATACAAAACCTATTTATGATTTGTTGTTGAAAAAATCATGTAGCTTTAGATGATGTACAATCCTTCACAGTAGCTGCTTCTGCCCATTTTGTTAGGTAATCAATAGCAATAATAATATAAGCTTTTCCATTGGACATTGGTGTAATTGGCCCCATAAAATCAATTCCCCAAATGTCAAAAGGTTCTAATGGTTGGATCCATTATTGTAGACCCTCCATTCTAGTAGTCATTGCACCATCATGTTGACAGCGCTCACAAGATTGGACGAATTGATGGGAGTCCCGAAACAATGTAGGCCAATAATATCCTGCAAGCAAGATCTTGATGGACATTTGTCTTTCTGCATAATGGCCCCCACAAAGGCCCTCATGAGCATCTTGAAGAACTCACAATTGATTTATATTGGGAGCACACCATTGAACCAAGCCATTGAGACACACTTTTTAAAGTTGCCCATTGATCTCCATAAAGTACTTGGCTTGGTGAAGAAACTGTTGTTTCTTCTTAAGGTTTAACTCTTGTGGTATTTTTTGGGCAAGGAGATAGGTAACAATGCTACTATACCACTTTATCTCCATGGGTGATTGATTATTCACTACACTGGCAAAGAGGAATTCATAAAGAAAATAATCAAAAATTGGATACTCATCCTCTTTGTTGTCCCATCGTAGCTAGGATAAATGATCAGCAACTATGTTCTCGGTGCCTTTACGATCAATCATTGTAAGATCGAATTCTTGTAAGATTACAAGCCATCATATGATACAAGGGCTTACTGTTGGCTTATTCATGAGGAACCTTATTGCACTATGATCTATATGTATATATACTCTATATCCCAATACATAGTGTCTAAATTTTTTTAGTGCAAACACTGCAGTCATTAATTCCTTCGCTGTGGTAGTGTAGTTAAGTTGTGCGTCAGTGATACTTCTACTTGCACAGTGAATGTAATAAGGATGCTTTTGGTCATCTAACTGTGTAAGTACGACTCCTAAGGCATAGTTGGATGCATCAGTCATACNTGCTTTTGGTCATCTAACTGTGTAAGTACGGCTCCTAAGACATAGTTGGATGCATCAGTCATACTATGGAATGGTTTGGACCAATCAAGGGCTTGTAGAATGGGTGTTTCTACTAGCTTTTGTTTCATAGTTTGGAAAGCTAATTCACATTCCCTGGTCCATTCGAAATGTACGTCCTTTTTCGTTAATTCCACCAATGGTTTGGAAACCTTTGAAAAGTTCTCAATAAATCTCCTATAGTAGCCATTGTATCCAAGGAATTACTGAATATCTTTGATAGTTTTTGGTTGATGGGTAATTCCTTGGATAACTTTGATTTTCTTAGGGTTTACGTCTATCCTTGTGTGTGAGATTTTGTGCCCTAGTACTATGCCTTCTTGGACTATCAAATGGATTTTCTAATAGTTGAGCTCAAATTGGTTTCTGCACATCTTTTTAACACTTGCTCTGACTAGTCCAAGGCTTGATCAAAGTTTGCTCCATAAGTGGAGAAGTCATCCATAAAGACCTCCATGCCGTTCCCTATCTGTTGTTGGAATATTCTTAGAACTAGTTGTTGAAATGTTGTAGGGGCATTACACAAGCCAAAAAACATATTTTTGTATGCAAACATTCCCTAAGGACTGGTGAACATAGTCTTGGCTTGGTCTTCTGGGGCTATTTGTATTTGGTTGTACCCATTGTACCCATCCAAAAAACTATAGTAGCGATGCCCTTCGATGGTGTCTAAGACTTGGTCGACAAATGGCAATGGAAAGTGATCTTTGAATGTTGCCATATTTAGTAGCCTAAAATCTATGCACACCCTCCATTTTCCTTCTTTTCTAGGCACAATAACTAAGGGGCTAACCCATTCACTATCAGCAATGGGATATATGAACCCAGCCTTGAGAAGCTATTCAATTTCTTTCATAACTACTTTCTTCAGCTTTGGGTTCAATCACCTCTGTGGTTGTCTTTGAGGCTTCATGGAGGGGTTGGTGTAAATTTTGTGTTGGCATATCCTAGGGTTTATTCCAGTTAATTTGGGATATGACCAAGCAAAGGCTTTCAACCATTTATTTATTACATTCAGTAGTCTCTCTTTTTGTTACAGAGCAAGCTTGGCGTTAATAATTACCAATTTTCATTTTTAAGGAATGTGTATTCCATACTAGTGGACAACGATTTTAGCTCGAGGGGCTCCTGCTTAAATTTCTTAGGGATTTCCAACTTCCCCCAGTTGATACTTTTGAGGTTAAGACTTGGAAGTTGGTGGTGGACTTGCTCTAATGCGTCTATGCTATTGATGTAAGTGCAAGTCAGACCCTTAGTTGGTTCCATGCATATGACTGAACTACTTTCTAGATCAACTATTAGCCATTGGGTGCCTTCTTGTCATGTGGCTGCTGCATATAGGCATCTTTGTATGTTGATCACTTGTGCACATTGATTGCATGTAGGCAATATTAAACTTTGCACCACCCATGACTTTTGCACATAATTACACCCTGTGTCACTGTATGCGATGCATGGAACTTTCTTCTTTTAGATCTTCCCCAATGTATTTTCCTTTGATATTTTCAAGGAAAGATCATGGATTCCTAGGTGCACGTCAACTGTGCTTAGCCATGCTCTCCCCATTATGATTGGGATGTCCCCCTTACCGTTGTTCACCTGAATCACTAGGAAGTCAACTGGGTACAACCACCCACAAATAGTGGTGACAATGTCCTCCACTAGTCCCAACAGGACAGTGATGGACTGGTCATCCAACTCTAAACGAATGTTACTCTTGGGTTACCTTGGGGGTAAGGTAACCTTTGAGGTGTTTACCATTTATTCAATCATGGGTTGAGTGCATACACCCCAGAATCCTATAGATGGGAGATTATAGGGCGACATCCCTTAGGATGATCATATTGACATATCTCACATCCACTATCATTGTCTATTTCCAAATCCATAGCCTCTTCAATGATGGCAACTTTGACCTTACCCTTGCTACGTGCATGTTGAGCTTCTCTCTTTTTTCTTTTTTCATGATTACTACCTTGCTCTGTAGACTCCTCTACTATTTTAAAAATAGTTTTAAATCTATTGTCTAGGGAATCCCACATTTGGTCTAACGTTGCTGAAACTTCTAATGTCATCTTTTGGATAGGCAAGGTTTTCCTATTCACCATCTCTTTGAGTAGTGACTCTTCTTCATCCTTACAAAATCTTACTACCCTCTTCTTGAGGGAAGGGTCTTAGTTATACTCTTCCATGCTTTCTCTCTTTTGTAGCTCACCTTCTTCCTTAGCGACTTGCTCCAATAGTCTCTGGATTTGATGGGACCTAAGCTCGAATAGTCTTCCTTGGGCATAAGTCCCAAGGGTTCTTCTCATTTCATGCCTAAGCCCATCTACAAGATAGCATAGTTGATCCATTTACGAATAACCATGGCCAAGAAAATGACATAACAGTGCATAGTATTGGCCCATGGTAGCATGCAAGGGTTCATGCCCTCCTTGTTTCCATCCTTGGATTCGCTTTCACAAGTTAGACACTCGGTAGTACATTTGGTACTTGTCCTTGAATAGTTCTAACATACTACTCCACCTACGAATAGATTCTAGTTGTAAGGACTGGTACGAGCTTTCCACTTCTTTAATTAGTGTTCATGGGAAGAACTTAAGTTTTTGCCATTTTTCCCTATGTTTTGTAAGGCACATGCATCATGGAATGCTTGTAAGTAATTCTAAGGATCAGCATTGTACCCCATTCAAATCATGGGATATTTTTCATATCTAATCTCTTGATCCTACTATCTTTCTAGTGCCTTATTAGGATTCTAATAGCCTCAGTTATGTCTAACATTCTTTGAGTAGTGAGTAGGGGTTCATCATGATCATCTCGTCCATGGCATCTATGATGCCTACATTGTTCCCTACTCTCCCTTCTTCTATGTTGTGATTCTCTAAAGTACCCTCATCCCCTTTCCTGGCTATTTCTTTTATGACTTTCCCTTTGTCTACCTTTATTCCCATGATCTTTTTCTTTGTGACTATGTCCAGATACCGAAGGAGAGGATGAAGGAGATGATGAAGGTGAAGAAGAAGGGGACCCGTCACCATGATGGAGTTTGCTACCTTCTCTTTGATGATCTTGGCCTCGATCGTAATTGCCATTAGAATTTCCATCTTTATCATGTGTCTATGTTCCTTTTTCAGACCCTTTGTGCCCATGGGTATTAGAACTTGGGTTATGAATAGTAAAATGAAGGTTTTGATACATAACCACTTATCAAAAGTCAAGGGGAGGAACATCGTTGTGTGGGAGACTACCTGAGGTAGGTTCACCACCCTCATTTTCGCTTAAGACATGTGGAACATCCTAGGACCATTTACCCTTCAAAGAATTATGATGTCTCTCCTGTTGCAAGTTCCTTTGATGTTGTGCCTCCATGGGGATAGTATTCTCTCAAGTCATGGTCTTGCACAATGTATTCTGCATGTAAGTGTGGCATGCAAAGTCATGTGAGAGCATGAAGAAGCATGCTTGGGATTGAACGATTGGGAGGTAACACTATGTTACCTTCTAAGTCTCGCCAATGTAGTTGTTCATCTTGATGGAGGATAAAGGTGAAGTCTGGTATATACTCATTAGGATGAATATATACCACTTGAACTTGTTGAGGGACTAGTGGATCAACATCATGTGTATTACGCCACTGATTGTTTCTTGTTTCAGACCTAGGCTGTGAGGTGCTTTTGTATGAAGAAGGAGACATACTTGTCTATCCAATGTGCAATGTATTCTTATTTATTATTTTCTCAACCAACCTTAAGGGTTCATTCCAACAATGTGAATGATTTCTTAAGTCCTAATTAGCACACAAACAACTAAGTCCCCTACAATGATGCCAATGACGAGTGGCAATGTACCCCTATGCTCAACCATATGAATATGAACATTTCATGCATGATCCAGTTGAATTCCAAGGACTAAGTGCTTATGCGACCTTGTGGAACAAGGACAGGTTGATTGATCGTTGTTTTCCCAAACTTACTTGTATGTCATGATTGTATGGTTAAGTAAGCTTGAGGGCATATGATTTTTATAGCTTTGATGTTTTTATGTCCTGTGCTAATAGTGAAGGAGAGAGATAACTAAGTGACTAATTTAAATTAACTACTCATTAACTAGGCTTTAATTAATCCTAACACCAATATCCATTCTCACTTGCTATACACATCCTGAACCAATGCAATACTACTAGGATTACCAAACATTAATCATTACTAGGTTACCAAGTGTTACACACATGCTCAAAGTGATTGTATTGAGTGTATTTACTTAGGAGAGTTGTAGGGTGAGAGAG
>MNCI01032488.1:84997-103891 GCA_015680685.1 Gnetum montanum | reverse complement strand
AGAGAGAGAGAGAGAGAGAGAGAGAGAACATTAATTAACTAAAAATCATTTAATAATAGTAATTAACATTAACTAATCTATTTTGGATGCTGCAAGGTTTATCATAAAGTTTGTCTTTATTGCCATACACAAGGTGTGCTTAGGTACACAATGCTTGAATAAAGATCTGTTCACTTTGCGACTCCTAGTATAGGCATGTAGAAATAATTCTAACTCTGGGATGGATAAAAGGCAAGAGTTTGGCTAAGGGTCTAACTATCTAATGCAAAACCAAGTGCACCCGCCTCTTATTTATAGGTAAGGAAGCAGGCCCTGATATTGGGTATCTGACATGACATGGTAGACTCTGATATCTCATACCCAATATTGTGGATGTGATATCATGGTCCCAATATCATGGCTCATCAATGTGCTTCTTGTGGAAAGGCATCTTGCTTAAGCTTGTTAGGATCTTGTAGGATTGAGTGTTGGTGTAGTGCCACAACACTCTGGAATGGAGCTCAAGTTGTAAAGGTTGTGGGATCTTAGAAACCACATTCTAGGCTTGTTCAGGCCTTATGGGATTGAGTAGATTTGTTGCATCGACTCACTTCAAAGTAAATCTTAGAGCTTGTACAAGGTGTGGTACCCTTCAAACCACATTTGGAGAGCAACAAAGTTCAAAGTTGTGCTAGCGAATTATTCTTCGAGTGTGGACTGCCCAAGCTGGGAAACCATGTTAATTTTTCTATGTGCTTTGTTTCAAAGGATTTTTAATTTGGGAAATTTATTCTTCCCCCAACCCCCTCTTCTAAGTTCAACAATCCTCACATTAGATACATCTAAGATTAATTAGCTACCTACTTAAACATCTCTAAATATATTTGTTATGTTCTAAATTACACATAATGTATTATGGTCAATACTATGGTTTCTAACACTTCAAGGTGTGGTTAAACATCAATACTTCTATATTAATTTATTTCAACATAATTTATTATATATTTCTTTGGAGATTGTGATCTTCTTGATCACAAAACTTAACATAGTATTAGATCAAATTTAAGTTGATCTATATCACCATCATGATGAGTTTTATACATTGATAAAGTTAGTGCAAGGAATAAAGGTGATGATAAGTATAAAAATTGAAATTGCAAAACTTCATTTTTACCTTTGTAAATTGCAAGAAAATGACATACAAAACCTTGCTATGTTATACTCCAATTGTAATTTTTTGCATTTAGAGTGTTCATGCTAAGTATTCAAACCTTATTTATTCTAATTCTGAAAAATTTCATGTGAAATAGTGCATGAATTAGGATTTTCCTGTATTGTGAAATTTTGCATAATATATTAATAGGTAATAGTTCTATTTTGATCCTAAATTCATTTATTGTTGTGTAATTATAAAAGAAGTAATTAAATTGATCATGCATAGCTCTAGTTTTTGGTGTTCTCCTCGATTAATTTTAAAACTTTAAATATTTATAATTTGCATACCTACTATTTGCTAAAATGGTCCATGGTAGTAGAGGACATGGACAATCACAAAGTGTATATAAGAAAAAGCATAATGTAAAATTGCCAACTCTAGATTCTTTGGAACATGAAGTAGTGAGACAGTGTTACCATTATCACCATCAACATTACAACTAAAAATTCATAGTGATACTTTCCATGGTGAAGCTTCATCTTTCATAGTAAGGAAAATTGTTAAGAAGATCAAAGTCTACTTAGAAATGATAACTCATTATGAAGTCATGGTGAACAAGTTGCAGAGCTTTGATTTTCTATTATCAAAGAGGAAATATGTAAGATATCTAGCACCAAGAGTTAGTATAACATCATCACTTTCATTTAAATCTTGCAACATAGCTAGTGAATAATGGATTTGTTATGGATTTGAAAAAGTTAGGGTTAACATAGTTCATAGAGTTCATGGTGTTAAAGGATTAGTCATTAGTTGAAAATTTTATTTTTATTTATAATAATGGTTGGTTTATGTTTCAATTAAGAAAGACTTGGTAGTTCTCTAAAATTCAAAAGACGTTTCTACATTTTTTTTTAGATAGTGAAAATAGATTTTGCCTTTAAATAATTCATGTTTTTGAGGCATTATCTTATTGAATGTTTTAAAAGTAAGGAGGATTTGGGAAGTCTTGTACCATCTTCACTACCAAGATTTTAATTGTATAGTTAAAGATACCATATTCTAGCTTTGTAGAAATCATTGCCTATTGCATATGTGTTAAATACAAGAAGACTGTCATTTAATTACTTCTACTAAATTTGCTCTCTACTGAAGTGAAGGAGTGGTGAAGGAAGATAGCCAAGTGGATTGGTTATCAATTTCAAAAAAGAAATTAAAGGCTTAGGAACTTAGCTATTACCAGTTCTCATCCCTACTTTTTTTATATGGTTACCTTCTTTCTAGTTTTGTTAAAGAGTTTATTAACTCTAAGTTATTACAAGTCACTACAATGTTGAAAGATAGAAATAAATAATTTTTATCAAAATAATTTATCAAAGTGCTTGCAAAATAAGAGCAGACAGTCATTAAGGTACCTCCATTGAAGTAGCAAGAAGGAGTTCAAACAAAAGGTGTGTATGTGCCACAATGAGATTAATTGTTATCATCCATGTTGAATTTAATTTTGTACCATCATAGGTTTGAGCATAAGATTCCTCATTATGAGTCACCCATAAACTTCTTTAAACCATTAGTGAAGAAGAGTCCTATGAAAGAAACTTTATATAGTGAGGCCGCATGGAAATATATTGAAGTAGTGGATCAAGACAATTATCTAGCAATCATGCAAGACATGATCATAAATAATATTGTCTAATTGATGAAATACTTCTCCATTGAATTGAGTAATGATTTACTTTATGACTTAATGATTTTGAATTACACAATGATAAGATACTACTTTAAGACTAGGGTTTTTGAACAATGCTAAACAATAATAAGTAGGCCTTTAATAATGCTCTAGCATAAATAAGTCATTAAATAAATATTTGAGGAAGACACATGAAGATAAAGAAACATATGCTAAAGCCTTTAATAAAAATAAATACGAGGGAAATGAAGCCCTACAATTAGCAAAGAAATAAGCCAAAGAGTTGGAAGAGCTCAAGTAAGCAAGAAGCACTATAGGGTCCAACATTGATCCTAAGCTAGTAAATATAGTTTAGAAATTAATGGTAAAGGTGATGGAGTTTGAAACTAAGAAATTTGTGTTAGAAACAAAAAACTCCATACTTCTGCAAGATCTAGAAAGTGTGCAAAAGAATTTTTTTTTTAATAATGCATAACTCTAGTTTGTGAGAGGATTTCAATGAGGAAAGGGAAAGTTTAAATGCCATGGTGAAGAAGCTACAAGATCAAGCAATAATTGAGGAGTTCATTACCCACTATAAAGAATTGGTAATGTCATTTGCATTGTTGGATCATGAATTACCAATTATTTTCACTGTGGCTCCATTGTCATTATAGGTTGTATAATGAAGTGAAAGAAAAGTTCTTCAAGAAGCTTGGTTCAGATTAAAAAGCCTTAAGTCTTGGTTCTAGTGTTACCATCATTGCTAAGTGAATTATTACCTTCTAAATCTACAATGAAAGATACAACTCCCAAGTCAAGGGAGGGTCATCAGCTAGTGTTTTTGACAATTTGTTGAATGCAAATATAGACTCTTTTACTAATTGATGACATTTGCATCAAAGATCGCTTTTTTTTTATCTTAGTATGTTTAATACTTTTGTAGTTGAGGGTGAAGTTAAAATATTATTGAATTTTCATGGCAATCATATTTTCTTTCTAGATGATTTATATTTAACTTATAATATATTTTGAAAGAGATAATATCTCTAATGTTTTTAGTTATTCTTTATTATATTTCTAACAAACTTTAAGGCCAATATAATTTACAATATGATTCTAGGAAAAGAAATTTCTTACTATCATTAGTATTTTTCTTAAGCCAATTGGTACCTAGTTGAAATGATTATCTATAAGGATTTTCCGTTAGAGCTTACTACTCCACAACCATTGGTAGTGAAAAAGAGTCTTGATTCTTTTTGTTGTATTGTGAAAAAGCTAAAATAATATTCTTTATTTGTTAATCATTTTCTTTTAACTCATAGAGTGATAATTAGATAGTTAAGTACATTAAAATTTTGAATGTTAAGGTTGAGGGATGGTGTTAAGAATTTGATATGTTCTATGAAGTTTAACATTTAAAATAAGGTCTATAATGGGTGATGTCATGAACTCATGTTTACACTGTCATGCTGATGTTTGTTATTTCGCATTTAATAATTAGTTATTTCTCTAAATACTTGTTAATATGTTATTGACTAATTGTCATAGCTATTTCTATAATCACATGATGGTTTTTTCATAACTATATATACTTCTAGTTTTCATGTTCAAGAAATGTAGATTAAATACATTAGAGATTGACTAGTTACCTAGCTAAACATCTTAGAATATATTTTTTGTCTTCTGATTTACACACAATGTATTATAATCAATACCATGATGTTTAGAACTTCATGATGTTATTAAACATATTTTCATATTAACTTGTATTAACATAATTTTTTATTTATTTCCTTGGACCTTGTGATCTTCTTGATCACAAGAATTAATAAAGCATTTATATCTAATGATTAGGCAAGGTCATTTTCTATAGCACCTCTCTCATGTAGCTTCAATTGATTATATCATATACATTTTAAATATCAAGTTTTAACACAATCCTGGGTTGTTTTTGCAAATAAGTTAAATAAATAATCTCTTGCACTAGAAGCACTTGATCTAAGATTTGTCACCCTTCTACAAAACTAGCTTATTTTTTAGTAATGAAAGAAGGTGTCATCTTTTGTAATTGAAGCATTATGAGTTTTTTACAAATTTCATAGAAAGAAGTACACAAGCTAATAGGCTAATAGTCTTTATAACCAATATGATCTTTTTTTTTACAATAGAATCATCCAAGTACATTCCATTTTGATTTGATCCTCCAAGTTCTTCAAATTTCAATTACAACATTATAAATATCCTTTTGAATAATCTTTCAAAACTTTTTATAAAAACCAAATGAAAAACCATCCATAACTAGATCTTTTGAGGAATCCATGAAGAAAACCTCTATTTGAATTTCCTTTGTAGTATGATATTAGTTGAACAATAGGATATTCTCATGTGATAAATAATGATTAGTTCTAAGTATAATTTTCTCCATATCTTACTTATGTGAAATGTGATTTAAGTTAATGTGGTTTTATAAAATTGAATAGTAATTACTATAATATGAGTCACTTCATGTACTAAGTTTGCATTCTTGTTTCATAAGGTTGATATGCAGTTCCTCTTATGTTGTAGTGAAGCATGCATATGAGAAAATATCGAACCTTCATTCCCAAAAGAAATATAGTTTATTTGAGATCTTTGCCACTAATTTATGTTTCTTGATGTTGAATGTCACAGTATTCTTGAAGATAGTTCATATCTATTTATGATCACTTGTATGTCCAACCTTCCTCATACAAATGTATTTGGGCTTCTTGAATATTTTACAAAAAATCATGTTTTATTTGCTTTCAATTTCAAGGATTAAGTTTCTTCTAAGTAAGGATCTCTTGTCTCAAAACTTGGAATTTTTGCAAAACCCTACATTGAGAAGTCCCTTGCATAGTAAATTATCATGATTGTTTTGAAATCTTATGCATATTTGGAAGGCCATTATAGTTTTCTTCTATTTATAAATAGGATTCATTCATTGTAATTCTTCTATCCAATAAAGTAGAGGCCAATGATTAGAAGAGGTCCTATTTAGTCTTTTAGATTTTGCACATGAAAATAAATTAAGCCAACTATCATCATAATGTGATCTAACTTACTATTAATATAATCTTTGTCTTGCCTCATGTTTACTCATCTTGAAACTCTAGAAGATCCATAAGACCTAAGCTATAAATTACTATTACAAAAATATCATTACCTACATTCTAAATTCTCTTATCCTTAATTTTCTTTAAAGGATGTAAAATAATATTAAAATTTCCAAAAACACATAACAGTTAATTTATAAAAGCATAAATATTAGAAAACTTCTATCAAAATGCTTTCTTTTCTTGTAGCCTCATTTAACCATAAACATTAATAACATTTATTTCTCATTTATCTCAATAGCTATCATAGTAGTATTTTAAAAAAGTAGATGTTCCTTAAAATATCTACACTAAACTATTCAAATTCTACTAGATCAACCTTGTATTGCATGGAAAACATATCCCACCTTACCAAGATTTTTCTCTACAAAAATACTTCATTCTTCATTTTTTTCTTCAATGCACATTTTATTAGAAATTTCAAAACAACACCAATGTTAAATGATTTCCTAAGGTAAGGGGTTTTTGTAACCCTCACATTCTAACAAATAATCTTCATTTGGGCATGGAGGTTGAGGATCATCTATGCCATTATCCAATAGATTAAAAAACATAATAGCATGTGGAAGTTACTCATACTTAATTCTTAGTCATGTCTTTTGGTTAATATTTGTTAGTTGTGGCTTGCCCAATGGGATTGGTAGCAATAGTATAAGTGTTGACTCTACTACTAAAAAGGATCATTACCTAGAGCCATAGTGCTCATCTCACTAAGTGGAGTCCCAATAGGGTTGGTAGATGACTAAAAGCCTAACCTGTTTGAGTGGTTGTGCCTTTGCTATTACAACTAGAAAAACATCTTGATATTTCTCTAATTCAAAATAGGTTTGAATGTTTGAAAATATAGTAGGATCTATTGTAGAAGACTAAGATTTGAGAATCCATCTATTAACTTCCCTTTTTTTAGGTTGAAAGTGCAAGAAATACAAATCGTACCAATTTACTTTTAGATCCATCATTTCTTTGACATTTATATAAATATGTATTTTAAGATTTGTACCATATGGATCAAAGTTTCACCACATAAGAAATCCTTTTAGCTACATTGCAAATGTGAGAAGCTTGGTTTATCATAATTAAAATCCACTTTTGTTATAGAGAAATAACAATATCCTCATCTCCAAAAACATATCTTATTCTACATGTTTCATCCTAAACCATAGGGATGAAAAAGCCAATTATCATCAAGGAACTTGTCTACCTCCATAAAAAATGAGTTTCCTTCTTTCTTGGTTTAACATTGAAAAATCCATAAATGATCAAACAACCTTCAAAAAGCTAATGAGTATCACTAGCTATGTAAAATATTCATCATCTTCATAGCTGTAAATACATAATCCAACCATTCAGGTAGAGAATTATGAATAATCCAACCATTCAAGTAGAGAATTATGAATGTATACCTATCGCTATTCATTTAAATTATTGTCTACTTCAAAAATACTTGCATCAAGAGCTACAAATGTAGTATGTTTAGATATATTATGCTCTTAGATCCCCTTACTAAAACCTCACCAATGCATCAAACCCGTACTACAATCTTTGTTAAAATCCTCATTGACATATCAAACCTATGCTACAATCTTCATTGAAATCGTCACTAGTGCATCAAAACTTGATTGTAGCCTTCACTAAAACCCTCATTGATGCAACAATACCTCATCAACACATCAAATGCTTATTTTAATCTTCATTGAAACCCTCCAAATTAAAAGTTGTTGATAGGTGGTATTGTTAATGAACAACTTAAACCTAAATATCTTGCCTTCGAATGTTCCTCTAAAAATAATATTTTAAGAATGGTATGCTAGATATGTGGAGGATAAGGTCATCTTAGTTTCAAATGTCCTCAAGCTAATCAATTTTAGAAAACTAGGTATCATAAAGAATTTAAGAAAAAACACTCTTTCTTCTTGGGTGAAATGATGAGAATAACGAAAAAGAAGTGAAAATGATGTATCTAAAGAATCATACTTAGTTTGCATGACCATAGCCCATGAAATCCTAGAGAATGATGATCATGAATTAGATGATGAAAATGATGGGACTCTACAAGAAAGCATGATTACTTATGTGATGAACATATTTCCTTAAAGAAATTATGTGATAAAATGTAGAAATTACTACATCATAGAGAATTATCTTTTGAAGAAATTCAACTTAAACATAATACTTCTGAAAAAAAAAACTCAAACCTTACGGTTGAGCTTGAGAAGATAACAAATTTGATTAAGTAGCTCAACAAAGAACTTGCATGTGCAAATATGATTAATAAAAGAGTCACTAAAGGAAAGAAGATTAGAGCAAATGTCATAGGTAAATTTAGGGGTGGTAGGCTAAGGATTATGGTTTGACAATTAAGAGACCTTGATAATAAAAGAAAACTTGAAAATGAGATTTCTCACATTTTACCTTTACTCCAATCATCTCACCTAAATGGAGATATGAACATTTTACAAGAATGAAAAATGCTATATGATTTTATTATGGTAGATTTGGACATATTCAATATAGTTGTCATTGAAGATTAAAATATTACTTTGGTACCTCTAACTTGATTTAAAAGAACCTAAGGTTGGGTAGAGAAAATGTGTAGGTTAAGAATGTATGAAAACCAAAAGTTAAGTCCCAAGAAAAAGGAATGTTTGCTTAGGTGGCTCTTGTAGCATTAAAACAACACATGTGATACATTGATCATAGATGCTTACATCACAAGATTGGTAACCAATCTTAATTCATATAATTCTTTGAATAATGAGGTGTTAGCCTAGCAGTAAGAATCTTGATTTCAAAGCTCTTAGTCATGGGCTTGATTCTAGTGGCAAATGCTAAGATATAAAGTTTTAACTAAACTATATTTCTTGGTGGTGTACCTATATGATTATTTAAAGATAATTCTTCAACATCTTCCTCAATAATGACACTAATGATATGGGTCTGATCATTTTTGGACTAAAGAAATTTATCATATAGAATCCAATGCAATCGAGTTGTAACCTTCAAAGACAATGTTGAGTGCATTGCCAAGAATACTCATGTATATGATTACATTTAATAAACATAAAATAGATTATAATACATATGATATGGGGAAAAGCCTATGTTGCCATGATAGGAAGTAGAGAGAATATTTATGATTTTATGTTTTGTAATTTGTATGGATGAACAAACATAAACACATAATTATTACAATCCCTCTTAGGGATAGGTGCAATGCTTGTGTTGCAATTCCTCTTAAGAACAAGTACAACACTACACATGAAAAGCAATTAGAAGCATGAACATATAACTAATAATCTCTTAAAATCTACATTACTATTCTAAAGTGCTTCTTATATTCCTCTTTATCCCTAATGTAGATCAAGATGTCATTAATGAAGACAATGATGAATTAATATAAATAAGGGTATAAATAATGGACCAAGTTAATATTAACCTATCTTTTACTTTTTTGAATTATAACTTCCTTGTCAGTTGTGAAAATAAGTGTGAGAGTCTTAGTCCTACAGTCCAAATGTCCATCATACTTAGCTAACTCGTTCATTCAAGGAATTAAATTATACTCTTCAAATCTCATTATCATCAAATCAATGTGCCATCTGCTGCCTTGTATTATCATATCAATAGAAGGAAAAATGTAAAAGACTATAATACTAAGAGAATGTATTATCTGAACTATCAGAAAAGAATTCATGGTTAGATGCTCAAGTTGCAAGCAACTCTAGATTCCATAAAAGAATGACTGACACTAAGATCAACAAGATCAAGATAGAAGATCCACCAATATTTCCTATAGTGTCCATGATAGTGTTGGGTTACTCATCCAATGGTTGATTTGTTAAAGAATAAGCTCTTTCCTTGCACTTTAAATCCTTATTCTAAACTTTCATCTTTTTTTTATGAGTTGGTTGATCCATTAGTCATGTTCTTAGCTACTCTATTACGATACTTCCACTATCTATGTTTGGACTTACTGTAAGAATGAAAATTGAGGTACTTACTCCTAAAATGTTTATTTTGACCACAAACATGATACTTGGGAGGATTAAGAGGTTTGATACTACCTCCAAAAGTCCTAGCCTACATAGAATTGCTAGATTTGATCATAGGTTAGGATCTCCTCCTAAGTTGAATTGGTTTCTTTTTCTTGCCTGAACCTATGTCTTGTACCCAATTGAAGTAGGAGATACTAAGCCTACATGCATGGACTTAATTAGTCCACCAAGGAAGTGATTGGATATCTATTTCTCATCATCCTGTAGGTGAGGATAAAACCACACCAACTAGAGGAAATTTGCATCATAGTCAAAAATAATAAGATCATCTTGCTTTATGTTGGATAACTCCTTGGCCTTCAATCTTCTAAAATCCTTGGATACATATCTCTCTTTGAAGGCTTTAACAAAGTCAATTCATTCCATCTATTTATGTACCTAGCCTCTAGCAATCCTAGTTTATTTCCGCTAACAATTGGCTACACCCTTAAGTTGATGAGTAGTCAAATGTGTTTGTTATACTAAAACACAATCCATGAGCTAGAAAGCTTCTTCCACCTTATGTAGTCACTTCAAAGCTACTATAGGCTCTTCAACACCATTAAAACATGGAGGTTTTAGCCTCCTAAACTACTCCATGAGAGCTTGCTCAATGGACGTTCTACCAACACTGGTTGAGTTAAGTTGATGTTGTCCATTGTTTCCAACATTAGATTGATTTCAAATCATTAAATAAGTGAAAAGTTTCTATATAAAATAGTTTTGAGAGACGTTTCCACTAGGTTGATTAGAGTTTACCCTATTTAACCTTTTAAAGATTCTTCTTGGTAGCATCCTACACCACAAATTCAGAAATACTTAGTTAAACTTCAACTCTAATAGTAACTTTTAACACCCTAGTAACTAGGCTTAGGCTAAAAAGACATTACTTAAATAAGACCTAAAATATGTGAAAACAAAATTAGTACTTAATAAGAAATAAATGGATGCCAAAAAATTTAAAATGGGTAAAGTACTAAGCATCCATAAAACCAATGCACAAGGGCAAAAAATGCACTACAAAAAGACAAAAACATTGTGAAAACAATGACAATAGCCTCAAGTGTTCTAAATTTAACTTGTTTACTAATAAAAGTAGGAAAAACCTTATTATAAAAGCAAAATATTATAATAATAGTTGTTATAAATTACACTAGAGATTAAATGCAAAATTAAATATGAACACTACTTAAAATAAAAATCCATTGAAAGGGCAATAAGCTCTAACATTACATAAAAATTGCCAAATACTAATACTTAACTATAATCAATGCAACAGAAATAAAGTTTGGATCAAGGTTAGGTTTACACTAAAGACACATAAAGCACAATATAAATCCTTATATGAAATACAACGTACACAAATCCTAGCTAAACATTACAACTTATAACTGAATACTTAAACCATAAATATATGGAAAAAAGTATCAAAGATTTAGAATAGGAATTTATTCATTAGCATTTTCTTATAATTCATCCTCAAAGAAAAAAATTAATAGAATCACCTAGAAGACACAAAAACACAAAGGGAATCAATTCTAAGACTAAGTAGGATAATTAAGCTATAAAATACTTCCTTATGGATTTGGTTGGAGGCATAATGTAATTGGATAACCATGCACAAAGGGTAGCTACAAATAAAAGTTTATCATACTAAACCCAAGAAATGAACAAAATAGTACTTACTGACTATGACTAACTACATTATTTCTTAGCTCACTACCAATCAAGGATGATTGCATAGTTGCTACAAAGCTAGGAAATAGTTAGCAAAAAGTCTGACTATTGAGAAAGAATTTCTGCATAGTCATTATAAAAGTTGCTAGTATTGCTAAAATAAATCAATTTGAATTGATCATATGGTAAACATATAAAAAAATCAACAAACAAATCCCTAGGTGGTGGAAAGATGAACCCAAACATGTAATAAAACTAAAGGTTATAGGCCACAAATTGAGATGTCAAACAAAGATTGTAAGATGTCAATCTAATGTCAACATTGAAATGTATGTTCTAACAATTCATTTAAAGTTAAAGAAAAATTCCAAAGATGAATTTTAAACTCTTAAGATTTTTCTAAGCTACTAAAAATGCTAAAACATCATCAGTTACTATTTTCAAGTTTTTAGAGATTCTAGAATGTCATAGATGCTATTTGTTTCATCATTTTCTCAATTTCTAGTTACTTGGAGGTTGGGAGATGTCGTACAAAAGTTTATCCATCTCACATGTAGGATTCAAAAATGCTTTAAAATTTTTTTGCAACCTATGTCATAGCCTCACAATGGATTTGTAACAAACCAACAAGACATCCTTAGTATGTGTTGTTTAGATGAAAAAGTTTTTCTTTTGGACCATTGGTGTTTGACATTATTTTTGGGGTCAAAACCAAAAAATGGATTCAAACCCTAGTTTTATAGCTAAAAAATTTGGGAAATATGAAAAAAGATAAAACATGATCAAAAGACATTAAAAAAAAGGTTAGAAATGATCAAAATATTTATGAACATTCCATGCATAATAAGAAATACTAGAAATTAACCAAAATCTTGAAAACAATAATAAAATACTCAAATTTGAACATCAAGTATTTTGACAAAGAGTTATTGAACAAAAAGATATTGAAAAAATGTATATGCATAAACAAAAATATCAAAGGTCATAAATAGTGGAGAAAAAAAATCAAATTATCCTACTTGAAAAAGACAACACTATATAAAGAATCCTTGTATTAGTTCAATCTCTCAAACGAGCTCCAAATCTTAGGCAAAATCATAGGTGAACAATGGGATCTAAGAAAAACCTAAAATGAGATTTAAAACTCTGATGTACCAAAGGTTTTGGTTGACAACATAGATATAGATCTAGCTTCTTTCCAATCTGGTAGGATCTCCCTCTCTAGATTTATCTCCTATGTAAAAAGAAGGTTCCTCATGAAATGGTTGCTGGATATAAATGCTTGCAAGGATGTGATAGCATTGGGCAAAAAGGTTAGTCTCATGGGAAACTAAAAATAAAGAGAGATTCTAAATTTAAAAAAATATTTTTAAATCCCTTTCTAACATAGGTTAATGCCTAGTGTTAGCCTAATGGATACCTCCTAATAATAGGTTAATAACTGTGAATAAGCCCAAATTCATAACTATTTCTAAGCCCAAACTAATAATAGGGTTTAAGATCAAAAGTATAACTAATGAAAGGATTAGCATGAGAACCTCTAAAATATAAGCTAAAAAATTTAAAATTTAAAATAAAATATAAAATATTATTTTTCCAAAATTACCAAATATCCAAACAAAGCATATAAAAAACAAAAGTAGTATCCCATGTGCAAATAACCCATCCAATGCTTGATACGTGCTAACTATAAATGCTAAAAAAAAGGATTAGTGCACATATGTTAAAGTAAAAGAAAATCCAAAATACTAAAGGTACCAAAATAAAAATAAAAAGAAAATAAAGTAAAATAAAATAAAATATTTAAATATATCTAAAGAAGAAGGCTAGGGACCATTGTTTGGAGTGATGTTAAGATGCTCATTTCTCAAGTGGAAGACATAGGTTTGAGCTTGGGCTTAGCCACTTGTTTTTCCAACAATAACCACTTTGATGGAATAATAATGGAATTAGATTAGTTTAATTCTTTGTGTATTGAAAAATTTTTGTTTCCTCACACATTGTGTATACTCATACATTGTGTATGAGCCAAGACTTGTTGCACCTTATTTATTCACCAAAGAGGCCCTAAGTAAAAGATAATTTTAGGAGATGTTTTTACAAAAATGTTGAAAACACTAAATTCATTTTGATAAAATTTTCTTTGTGAAATGAAAGGTTTAAAGGCTTATATATAGCTTAGAATATTTTGTCCTATTATATGAATGTGGTGTATTACCTTTTGAAGTAAAAACCTTATGCTAATTCATTACATATACTTATAGCTTGAATATCTAAGGAAAGATAAATTCCATAAAGTAGTTCACAAAAATTATAAGACTATGGTTGGTATTTTCAAGGGATGTCATGATTGAGAAGATGAAATATCTCTTTGGAGGATTTGTAGCAAAATCCTAGGAAGATTTACTAACTAGTCAAGAAGAAGGTTTTAATATAGATATGGGATAATGTGAAAGGAAAGACATAATTTTATCTATACCACATTAGATCTAATAAACTAGATATATAAGCTCACTATTTCTCAACTGCTATTCCCATTAAGTGTCAAAATGCTATCAGTAAGATTCACGTAAGTTCTCATCATCTTAGAATTGAAAGTGGATGATGGATTCAAATCTTCTAAGAAGAGTGCATTTGTAGGTTGTGTAGATCATAAGTTCTTGAAGATGAGTTACATGTATTTCTTTCTTGTGCTATGACTACCTATTTGAGATAACATTATAATGCTACATCAAAAAACTTGCATGATTTATTTTTGATGTTTCCATTAGTGCTTAATCAATTTGTAGATTCTATATTTATTTTTCATCAAAATGTAATATTTTTCCAATAGATCCTATGGGTCTTTGGACTTAATAAAGCTTCATTTCATTTTTAAATCAATTTTTCAACACATCTATTATAAGCTCATTATAGATGATGAGACACATGAAATTTATTATTATGAAAAGTATGTGTGATCCACACTTGGGATAAGAGAGAGGGTGTTGAAACATAAAATAATTTAAATAAAAGTACACTTCAAGATATATAATCCAATTAGAACTTTATAATTCAACATTACCCACTAGAATTGAACTCATAACTTGGAGCTTTGAAATTATGAGCCTTACTACCAGGCCAACATGTCATTATATATATTTATCCTAGATATATTTTATAGAGATAGTTTAATCTCTAAAAATCCCTTTAAAAAATATGGGACATGAGAAATCAACTTTCTAATATGTCTATCATCATCATCATTATTATCCTAGCCTTGTGCCAATAAAATCGGGTTGACTATATGTGAAGAGAACTCATCCAAGAGATTTAGCAAGGTTTTACACTTGATTGTCAACTTAACATTAATCATCCTCTTTTTGTATCTAGGTTTGGAAGCAACATTGGTAGTGTTCTAACATCTCTATCACAAGCTTATTATAGATGATGAGACACATGGATATTATTATTATGAAAAGGATTTATGATTAATAGTAATAACATCATTTAAGTTCACTCATGTTGATATGTTATTACACATAAGCACTTAGTGTATTATATATTTAATCATTACTTTAAGTTATATTCATAAGAATCATCATTTAGAGTGATGGTAAGGTGCTTTTTACTCAAATTGTAAGATTTACTTTTGAGCCTATGCAGAGTTACTCAAGAGAGGTTAGGCGTTTATTCATTCATCAACCCTTCTAGCATCCCTTAGTAAGATGAGCATTAACCATTGGGTCATGATCCTTTGCTTTACATTAATACTTTAGAAATAGTTAAAATTTTCATTTTAGATATTAATGATGTCCTTTTCTATTTACATATAAAATATTCAAAGAATAATAATATTCATAATCTTGATGCCTTTATTGTTACATAGAATATGGAAGTGAAATAGAACAATGATGAAAAAGAGAATAAAAATTATAGAGAAACAACCACAAGATTTATATGGTAAAATCATTTGATGTGAAGAGAAAAATTCACCAAATAGTAGTTAGTCTATTAATCTCCAAAAAAGAATAATAGTGCTATAAATAAGAATTTAACCTTCAAAGAAGAACCTTCTCTCTACTTCGCTGAGCCATAAAAAGCCCCCCAAAATACCAAGGATCCAAGGTGCTTTATATATATAAATAAACCAATCCTAAAATTATGGAAACGTTTTTGATCACCTTAGGACCACCAATTTTTTTGACAATGGTTATTATGAGCCATTATTATTAGGGAATATAAACAACAATTTGAAACATGGCTAGAAAAGAAAATAATTCATAGTGACTATCTATTATAAAATATGTTTTTCTAAATTTATCTAATTGCCAACAATTCTCCCACTAGAAGATACATTTTATTTAAGACACACACTACTTTTCAATGTTAGTTCCATCAAGGAACTATGCCAATGTCTTTGTAGCAATCTCAATGTTTACACCTAGTCAGTATCTTCATCAAGAAATCTGCAAAATTTGAGTGAGTAGATATCTTCAATACATCAAGCTTTCTAGCTTCAACCAACTCTCAAACAAAGTGATATCACACATCAATATGCTTACTTTTAGTATGGTATGATACCTTATTGCATAAGAACAAGGCACTCTAGCTATCATAATATAATGGTTACTTTTTTTGACCATGTTCAAGATAACATAACATGTTATTTAATCATAACATCTCTTTTGTTTCTTCACTAAGAGCAACCCACTCAACCTCAATAGTAGAAAAAACCACATAAGTTTGAAGACGAGACATCCAACATACAACTTCACCATAAAGTGTAAACACATAACCTCTATAGGTCTATGTGTATCTTTGTAACTAGCATAGTTTGCATCAGCATAACTAGCAATATAAAGCTGAAAACCACCAAAACACAAGGAATAGTGCATTTTAATTTTTAGGTACCATAGTATCCATTTAATAGATTTATAGTATTTCTTTTCAGGATTTCTCATGAATTGTGATAGCACTATCATTGCATAGTCAATGTTAGGTCTAGTACATACCATTGCATACATCAAAATTTTCACAACAAAAGTATAAGGAATGGATGAAATAACATAAAATTTCTTCTCAAAATAAGCTTCATCTCTTTATAATAATTGGAAGTGTGATGCTAATGGAGTACTGATGAGCCGCGATATCGCATCTGCCACGCAATATCGCGTACGCGATATCACATCCTACCTTATCTTCTATAAATAAGAGGCGATGCCCTTTGTTCCGAGAGTAGTAAGACTTAGACCCTTAGCTAGATTCTTGCAGTTTAGTCATTCCAGAGTTAGAATAATTTCTATGTGCCCACAGTAGGAGTCATAGTGCGAACGAATCTTTATTTGAGAAATTTGTACCTGAGCACACATTTGTGTACGGTAATAAAGACAAACTTTATGATAAACCTTGCAGCATACAAATTAAGCTAATTAGTAATTAATTATTTTTAAATGTTTAATGCTTTCCTAGTTAATTAATATCTATCTCAACCTTCAACCCTCTTAGTTAAGTACACTCAATACGACTACTTTGAGCATACGTGTAGTGCTTAGTAACCTAGTAACAATTAGCGTTTGGTAATCCCAGCAGCATTGCACTGGTTCAGGATGCATACGACAAGTGGGAACAGATACTGGTGTTAGGAACATTTAGAAACTAGTTAGTGAATAGTTATGATGAATTAGGCACTTAGTTCTCTCTCCCTCTCCTTTATTAGTATAAGACATAAAAAGGTAAAAGCTATAAAAATCATATACCTCAAGCTTACTTAACCATACAACTGTGAAAATACAAGTAAGTTTAAGAAGACAATGATTGATTAACCTTGAGTGTTCCATTAAGGCACGTAAGCACTTAGTCTTTGGAGTTCGACTATATTGTGTGTGAAACACTCATATTCATATGGTTGAGTGTAGGAATACCTCACCACTCATCATTGGTGTTGTTGCTGGGGACTTAGTTGTTTGTGTGCTACGTAGAACTTAGGAAATCATTCATATCATTGGAATGCTAAAACGAACCCTTAGGGTTAATCAAAGAAAGACAAGATAATAGTTCATTGCACATCAAACAAGACAAGATGTCTTCTTCTTCGCATAAGAGCACTTCACCACCTAGGACGAACACAAGAGGTAGTCGACGGCATGATATACGTAACCAAGATCCACCAGTTCCTCAACAATTTCGTGTGGTATATACTCATCTCGATGAGTATGTGCCCGATTTCACCTTTATTATTCACCAAGATGAACAACTACATTGGAGAGACTTGGAGGATAACATAGTGTTACCTCCAGACCAATCAGTCCCCAACATGCTCCTTCATGCTCTCACATGAATAGGCATGCTGTTTTTATACATGGAATACATTGCATGTGATCATGACACAAGGGACTATCATCCCATAGAAGTGCAATGTCAAAGGGACTTGCGACAGGAGAGGTATCATACATCCTTGAAGGGTAAATGACCCCATAATGCTTTTCACATCTTGAGCGAAATTGAGGATGGTGAACCTACTTTAGCAAGTTCCCCACAAAATGATGTTCCTCCTTCTAACGATGGTCAAGAGGTGGTGTATCAGAACCTACACTCCACTGTTCACAATCCTGGTTCTGATACCCACAAACACGAAGTGTTAAATGAGGGAACATGAACACACGATAAGGGCAGACGTTCTATTCGTGATCACGATCATGGCCAAGACCACTAAAGAGAAGGTAGAAAACACTATTATGGCGATGGTTCTCCTTCTTCTTCACCTTCATAGTCACCTTCACCCTCTCCTTTAGTGTTTGGACATAGTCATAGGTAAGCCAATCGTGAGGATAAGGGAAAATGAAGTGAAAGACATTGAGAAGATAGTAGAGAATGAGGACGAGGGCACTCTAAGGAATCAAGGCATAGAAGAAGGGAGAGTAGGGAACCATGTAAAAACCATAGACACTATGAACAAGATGACCACGAAGAACCCCTACTTGCAACTAGAAGCATGCTAGATATAATGGAGGTTGTAAGAGTTCCAACAAGGCATCAAAAGGATAGTAGGATCAAGAGGTTAGGCATGAACAACATCCCATGATTTGAAGGGGGATATAATACTAATCCTTAAAATCATTTACAAGAATTCCACAATGCATGTACCTTGCAAAACATAGAAAATGAATGGCAAAAATTGAAGTTGTTCCCAAGGATACTAGTGAAAGAAGTTGAAAGCTGGTACCAATCCTTAGAATCAGAATCCATTCGGAGGTGGAGTACAAT
>MNCI01032488.1:72200-84941 GCA_015680685.1 Gnetum montanum | reverse complement strand
AGCTTAGGTCTCATCAAATTCATAGATTGCTAGAGCAAGTAGCCAAAGAAAAAGGTGAGCTACAAAAGAGAGAAAGTGCAGAAGAATACAACTGAGACCCTTCCCTCCAAAAAAGGGGAGTGAGATTTTGTGAGGAGGAAGAAGAGTCACCACTCAAAGAGATGGTAAATAGGAAAACTTTTCCGCTCCAAAAGTTAACAATAGAAGTATCAGCAAAAGTAGATCAAATGTGGGACTCCCTAGATAGTAGGTTTGAAACTATTCTTAAAATTGTAGAGGAGTCTAGGGAGCGAGGTAGTGACCATGATAAAAAAATGAGAGAAGTGGAAAATGCATGTAACAAAGGTAAGGGAAAAATGGCCATCACAGAAGAGGTTATTAATTCAGACACGAACAATGATGGTGGATGCGAGATATGCCAATACGAACATCCTAAGGGATGTTGCCTAGTGATCTCACATCTACAAGAGTCTAGGGTGTATGCACTCAACTCACGACTTAATAAATGGTAAAAACCCCGATGGTTACCTTATCCCCAAGGTAACCCAAGGTAGTTCCACCAACCTTCAACATATTATCCAAGTGGAACTCTACCAAAACCCATTGAGCAACATCAATAGTGGTAATACCCATAGTCATGGGGGATGCCACCACCAAGGCAACAATATCCCTACTGGTAACTAGACCCATATGGCTACTATGTGTAGCATCCAATCTCTCCACATGACTCTATTAGTCATGTTACATCACAACATCACTACCAAGCTCATGAGTATTATAGAACTCCTTCTCCTAGGGAAGATAACCCCAAAACATACCATCCTTCAAATCCATTGAAAACTCTTACACCAATAGCTCCATTACCATCTGCTCCAGCAATGTAAGGGGAACTTCCTACTCAACCACAACAACACAATGCCACGAGGGCTATGAATCCTCAATCCGCTATTGGTTCTAATAGCTGTATGAAGAAAAGACCTTTCTTTAGAACCAACAGTCCAACCAAGCCCTCACAACCACAAGCGGTTGAACCTTTGAATGCCTCCCATCACATAAGGCTTCAGAGCTCCCTTCAAACCAAACAAAAAGCTCAACGCATATGGTTATGTTAACACATGCTATTACTGGTTGGATTAAGGTTGGCCACCTTCCCAAGAAATTCTCTGATCCTATAAGCCCTCTAATCTATCTCCAAATCACTGGGAATGAGCCATGTAAAGTGATTCTGGACTTAGGTTCTGGAGTTGACCTAATATCACAAAAGATGTACAAAGCGTAGAACCTACCTCCATTAAGGCAGAGTAATATTTGCCTAGAGCTGGCTGATCAGTCCATCACTGTTCCCTTGGGACTGGTGGAGGACATCATTACCACTGTGTGTAGGTGGTCGTACCTAGCTAATTTCCTAGTGAAATAAGTGAATAACGATAAACTAGACTTACTAATAATAATGGGAAGGGCATGGCTAACTACTATAGATGCACACCTAGGAATCCACGATCTTTCCCTAGAAATATCTAAGGAGAACACTTTTGGAAAGATCAAGAAGAAGAAGGTTCCATGCATTACATACAGTGATACAAGGTGCGATTGCATGCAAAAATCATGGGTTGTGCAAAGCTTAGCATTGCTTGTATGCAACCGATGTGCACAAGACCTTAACCTACAAAAGTGCTTGTATGCAGCAGCCACATGACAAGAAGAAACCCAGTGGATGATAGCTGATGAAGAGAGTAACTCACTAACGTGCATGGAACTAACTGAGGGAATAACTTGCGTGTACATCGAAAGCATAGATGCACTAGAGCAAGTCTGTCACCAACTTCCAAACCTTAACCTGGAAAACATCAATTGGGGGAAGTTGGAAATTCCTAGAAAAGTCAGACAAGAGCCTTAATAAGAGACTGATAGTCAATGTGCAACAGACCAAACCTTTCCATGAATTTAGAATTGTTAGTTCACATAATACCTTTGAGAAGGGATGACCTTGCTCACTATTTCAGATCTCCTCCTTCCAACTCAGTCATGGGGGATATGGCCACCTTTGCTAACCAATTGAGGCCCTCAATTATTTTTTAAGTTTTTATTTTATACATTTCTATTTTACAAATTTCTTTAACTTTTCTTGTTTTTTTTTGCAACATCATTTATACTTTTTCATTTCTTTGTGTGATTGTTTGTTTTCTTTGTTTTTATTTTTGTTTTGTTTGTTTTTGTTTGTTTTGTTAGGTTTGTCACCTAATAAGTGCTCTGGATGGTGGTATGAACTATATTCTATTGATTATTAATGTTTGGTTTTTATCTTTGAGTTATAATGTTGATACTAAGATATGGTTCTTTTGATATAATAGGCAATGAGTCCACATCATCCATGCATTCATGAATTTCTATGGTCTCTCTTGGCTTGGAATTGTCCAATCCCTTTCTTAATAATAAAACTATTAACGAATTGGTGACTGGGCATTTCTCAAACTGAGGAAGGACTCAAGGACTAAAAAGGGTGTGACTTCAAGGGGATTTGATGCATTTGTGCTAGCCATTCTCTTGGGTGCTTGGATGTTTTCTTCTTAAGTTTTCCTTACCATTTTGACATTGCTCCATTATCGGGAAGCTAAGCTAATAAAAATAAGTCTTTGCATGGTGTGGTTCTCACAAAAAAAAAAAAAAAACAGTGAGAGTGCAAAGCACACCCCTTAGACAAAATAATTATCTAGGCTACAAGCACTGGTTATAGAACTAAACAAACATGTTTAGTCTAACTAAGGCCCTTTCTTGCTTCTTACTTTTCCCTTTCTTATTTCCTTGGAATGGTGGTGACTCTTTGGTGACTCTTTGAATGTGAGTTTGTCAGGGCATAAAGGGTAGGAGCTTGCTTTGGGGAGGACCCACTAGCATTCTTATTTGGTGCATCAGTTAACTTCTTTCCCTTAAACATTTCTACAATAAACATTTCTTTTGTTCATTCCCACCTCTAACATCCATTTTATCGACATTGCCGTTATATCTTTTTCTCCATCTTTCTTATTCCTTATCTTTTTCCATTCTATTGCTACCGAAGGATCACTCTTAGTCATGGGGGCCTTGGTCCAAGTTTTTCAATTTTTCCTAACCCCTACACCTTGGGTAGTCACCAGTGTTATATCTTTAGAATCCGTATCAGACATATCACAACTCATCCAATGGACCTTACATTGAAGCAAGGTATCAATTGTATTATGATTTACTTATCCTTGCTCATATGTGACTATGTTGTGTGTGCAAATGACAATCATACAACAATGGACTAGACCTAGAGGAAACACTCAGGATGGAATAGTGCTAGAATAGTTATGCAAGGAACAAGATTGATGGTGCTCTCATGGATGGACAATGGAAGGTGCAATCTTGGCGTCAACAACAACACGTCTTCTCCTTTTTTTTCTCTCTCTCTCTCTCTCTTCTCTCTGAGTTGTCAAATAAGGTTGGATGTCAAATGTGTATAGTGTTCACTCTTGTGATCATGAACACTAATGTTGCCATGTATTGTAATGTTGATTTGTTCACATGTCACCCCATTCACCATTAGTTGTCATTCAAGTCAATAATCCCATACCTTTCCAATATTTTTTAAGGAACTCGAGGATGAGTTTTCATTCAGTCATGGGGGTATGATGAGCCATAATATCATGTATGCGATATCACATTTGCCACATGATATCATGTATACAATATTGCGTCCTACCTCATCTTCCATAAATAAGAGGTGGCCCCCTTTTCTTTGGGAGTAGTAAGACTTAGACCCTTAGCCAGATTCTTGCAGTTTAGTCATTCCAAAGTTAGAATAATTTCTATGTGCCCGCAGTAGGAGTCATAGAGTGAATGGATCTTTATTCGAGAAATTTGTACCTGAGCACACATTTGTGTATGGCAATAAAGACAAACTTTATGATAAACCTTACAGCATACAAATTAAGATAATTAGTAATTAATTATTGTTGAGTGTTTAATGCTTTTCTAGTTAATTAATATCTCTCTCAACCTTCAACCCTCTTAGTTAAGTACACTCAGTATGACCGCTTTGAGCATGCATGTAGCACTTGGTAACCCAGTAATGATTGGTGTTTGGTAATCCCAGCAGCGTTGCATTGGTTCAGGATGCGTATGACAAGTGGAAATAGATAATGGTATTAGGAACATTTAGAAACTAGTTATCGAATAGTTAAGATAAATTAGGCACTTCATTCTCTCTCCCTCTCCTTTATTAGCAGAAGACATAAAAAAGGTAAAAGCTATAAAAATCATATACCTCAAGCTTACTTAACCATAAAATTGTGACAATACAAGTAAGTTTGGGAAGACAATGATTGATTACCCCTGAGTGTTCCATTAAGGTGCGTAAGCACTTAGTCCTTGGAGTTCGACCGGATCGTGCGTGAAATGCTTGTATTCGTATCGTTGAGTGTAGGGGTACCTCGCCACTCATCAAGTACTAAAAAAAATACAATTCTACATGATAAAACATTGTAACACTTTTATAATATAATCATCTTATTCTACCATAATAACCATGTTTTCTATCTTTGTGGATCTTCATACCTAATATTTTTTTGTAGCTCTAATATCCTTGGTTGCAGAAGTTTTTGACATATGTTGGTTTAGGTTCTTTATTTTAGTAGCATTATTTCTAGCTAATAACATGTCATTAACATCATGAGCTTACCTTAACCTATTTTATGAAGGTATCCATAGTGATTAACTACATATCTAGTATAATCTTAGCTAATCATGAAGTCATCAAATTTTTTATATCATTTTCAAGGCGCTTGTTTCAAATCATAAATATTTTTCCTCAACTTGAATACAAGATCTTTTCTAATATCCAACTTCTCTGGTATGTGCATGTAGATCTCCTCTTCTATATCTCCATGAAAAATTACAATTTTTATATCCAACTACTCCAACTCTAGATTCATGCAAGCTACCATAGCTAAGAGGCTATGAATTAAGGAATGCTTTACAATAGGTGAAAAAATTTGAGTAAAAATAATACCTAGAAATTATTTGAATCATTTCACCGAAAATCTAGCTTTATATTTCTTTTGGTCATTTAGGATCAATATTTAACACATATACCCATTGCAACTCAAAGGTTTTTTTACATCTTGTCAAAGACACCAAGTTTCATATTGATTTTGAAAAAGGAACTTTAATTCATCCTCCATGGTAGCTTTCCACTACATAGAGTTTTTAGAAAATATAGCTTCTTAATAAGATTTTAGCTTTCCACCATTTGTGTATATAATGAAATCATCATATAATGTCAGTAATCTTCTTATCCTTGTAGATCATCTCACAAGAACTTCTTGTGAGGTTCTTCATCCTCATGGAAATATTCATCTTAATCAATAGTAGATTCACTACCAAGAACGAAAGACTCTTCATTGGATTCATTTTCAGATCCTTCAGGATTATCTTACTACATTGATGACTACTTATCATTAATTGGAATAGACATGAAATCTTCCTTTTTAAGTGTTTCTTTAGAATGGTTGTTTAATTTTTTGTATGTCACATCCTTCCTAAATGTGATATCTTGATTTCTGAAGAACTTCTTAGCAATATGATTCCATAGAAGATAAGTTTTATTATCACCATCATAAATGGAAAATACACATAATCATACTCTATCATACAATTTTCGTTGTTTAATATTTGGAACATGAGTGTAAGCAACACATCTAAAGGTTCTTAGATGATCATAGGAAATACTACTCCCACTCCAATTATCTCTAGAATTTGTTCATTATGAGATATAGTAGAATGCCTATTAATTAGATAGGAAGCTTTTATAATAGCTTCAACCTAAAAGGTTTTGGTTAAACTAGCAGTCTTCAACATACTTTAGAATATTTCCAAGATTATTTCATAATATATTTCTACTACACCATTTTGTTGAGGAGTATTAGAAATAGTTCATTCATGTTTGTGCCAGCAATGATCATACTTCTTCATCTAAGATTACTTTCAATGATTTCAATTAGGAAACATAATTATTAAATTTTGAAAGATGTTAAGTAAGAGAAGAATTTTCCTTCATCTTTAGTAGGAATAATTGTCTCATCACAAAAAATCTATCCACTCTAGAGGATTGTGAAACAACCTATATAAAAATTCATTTGACAAATAAAAAGCCTAATAGCCAAAACTTCGAATTGAAATTTGATAAGAATTTACAGATAGAAATAATTGCCTATTTTCCCATCAAAAAACGTATCCTATGGCCTTGGTTTGATAAAGTGTTAAGTAATTTTTAGTGTGCAAGATGGAATTTACAACTCACAATTCTAGAATTTCATTTAAGCCAACTTGTAGAGCCTAAAATGTAAATATGTTACCAAAATTTGGTAGAAATACCCAAAAACACTTGTGGCATGTACATTGGAGTTGGGGAGATGAAAATAGCCAAAATATGCTATCAAATGTGGCAAGAAATTTCAAATATGTTGGTCAAAGTGGTAAAAATATATGTTGTACTTTTTAGGTGGTCAAAGTGCCAAATATTGTATTTCAATGCTCAAAAGTAAAAAAACGTTGTTGTATCCTATGCTACATATTTTAGCTACAAAAAGCTTCCAAAATGTTATAGAATTTGTCAAAAATTTGATAGTAATCAAGGTAGAATCAAATTAGCAAAAAACAGAACATCCATGACCTATTTAAACAAAAGTTTACATCATTTTAAGGACTTTTGGATAATTTTTCTTTCATTCAAACAAAAATTTAAAAGTCCATAGTCATTTTCAACTAGTGTAGAGCATCGAAGTAGAGAGAATCAACAATAGGCAAAGTTCAAGAGTAGATCATTTGGGATATATGAGTGTAGATCCTATTGTAGAACATAGCATATTATTTGCATCAAACTCCAACACTATTCTCTGTGCTATTAGGCTTTTACAGCCCTTAACTTGTACTCTCTAAATATTGGTTTTCATAAATTTTATTACATTTAATATATTATAGTTTTCTTTGCTTGCCACATTTATTTTTGCATCTCTTTATTGTTGAAACTTAGTGCTTAAATTACCGTCTTATTCACATCTTTTATTATCTTCTCATAATAGATGTATAAGTTCGCAAGTCATTGAGAAGACTATTTAAGGTACTCTAGATCCTTTTTCAAGGCCTATTGGATCCAGGGTTAAATTATTCTAGGTTGAAATTTTCAGTTCTCTAGCACTAAATTTTTTTGCCATTACAAGTTGCTCATATAGAGACTAAAGCTTATGTCATAACTCTTTAGTAGTTTCTAGGTCTACTACATTGTAGATAACATCATTAGATAAAAAAAACCTAATAAGAGATAAATCCTTCCTATCAAGCTTCTCTCAATTGACATCACTTATTTCTAAATGATTTTTCACAATCCCATCTATAATTAAAGCCTCACATTCTTTCTGGTATAAGATATCTACCATCAAGACTTTCCAGATCCACCAATTAACACCTGTAACTTTTGGATCTTCACTATCTTCATCTCCTTTAAAGTGCATGAACTTAGAATAGGGATTATGTCCAAAACAAAATCTACAAGCACCAAAAAGATCCTACTACTTTGATACTAATTGTTACATAAAATACAAAAGTGAGAGATAAAACAATGATGAAAAGAAAAGAATAAAAATGACAGAGAAATAGCCATAGGATTTATATGGTAAAACCCTTCAATATGAAAGGAAACATCCACAAGGAAGTATGTAGTTTATTAATCTCTAGAAAGAATAAGAACCGTATAAACAAAGCTTCAATCTTCAAAGAAGAATCCTCTCTTTCTTGAGCAATAAAAAGCCCATAAAATATGAAGGATCCAAGGTCCTTTATATAGGAATGAACCTATCCTAAAATTATGGAAAAAATTCCAATTGCATTAGGAGTAACAATTTTTTTAAAAATGGCCATTATGAGTCATTATAATTAGGGAATACAAAAAACAATTAGAAATATGACAAAAAAATAATAGAAGTCATAGTTGTTTATTATAAAATATTATTTTCTTAATTTGTCTTCACAACAACATTTATCTAATCAATAGCGGCAAAATATTTAAGAATGATTTACTAAGATTAGTTGTCTACTTGATGTCATAATGCAAATAAGAGATCTTTGAAGTGGTAGCTTATTGTCTAACATAAGAATTTGTAGGAAAGAAGTAACAAGATTGTATCATACATTAAGAATCATTATATTTCTTTATAAGTCTTCTAATATATCATATTGGCTATATGTTTCAAGTTATACTTATAGGCAAATTGTTTTAAGTTTTGACACCTTCCTACCATGCCTCAAAGTGATACATATTAGTATCTTATACACCAAAAGTACATGCCTTAATTAAGTAAACTATGCTTCACTAAAATGCTAACAATGAGGTATTAACTTAGTTCTAAGAATCTTTGTATAGAAATCCCAAGTCACAAGTTCAATTCGTATGATCAACATTAAGTTATAGATTGAGCTGCTTGGTTTGATCGAATCAAAAGGGTCTTAGTAGACATAATCTAAAATTTAATTTTAGTTTTTAAATTTTTTAAAAATAATATACTGGATAAAGTCCTTAACTTATAGAGCTTAACTATACTTATTCACATGCATTGAACTTAATTTAGTTTCAGTTTCAAAATTTTAAAAATAATAATATATTGAATAAATTCCTTAACTTATAGAGCTTAAATATACTTATCTACATGCATCCCAACTTGAGTGTGTTCACTTAGTAATAAAAGCCTTGGTATAAATTGAATTACTTAGGTCCCATAAATTTAAAAGTGTCTTAACATATGAAAGTTAAAATTAAATTTTAATTTCAAATTACCCTATGCTAATTAAATTATTGCTCTCATCATTTTTTTACACTTTTGTCATCTTCTTGCACTTTGTTATGTGTAAATTGTATTCTGGAGCTTAAATAAAACACAATCTCTAATTGCCATATTCTCACAGTCTACTTTATTCAAATGTCTTATTGTTATTTCCTCATACTCAATATAGTGTGCATAGTTAAATTGTACTATAGAGCTTGCTAATCTTTGATTGTCATTTTCGTATACTCTATAATATGCAAAGTTAAATTGCAAGGTATAGCATTGGAAATTTAAATTGTAGTGCATATCTTTATTATTTGAATATTTAAATTTTTTGGATGTGAGAGAAAAAAGAAATTAAAATGTTAACACAAACTTAATTTTTTAAATATTGAAATTTATGGTATGTAAGAGATAAAAGGGAACAAAATGAAGTACATGATCCTTTTTTTTTCCTTAAGTATCACATGCTTTTGCAAAAGAAGTTGTGCACACTAGCCTATTTATGTTATTAAATGTTCATTTTCACTACTCATGTGGAAAAAATATGAGTCATATTGCACATATAATGTTACATCTTGGATTGAATGAATGATTGATGAGGAGAGGAGAGGAGGGTTCAAGGTTAAGTAGGATAAGTAAGACATCCATTAAGGGATCATTCTAAGCATCATGACATCATAACATAATCAATCAAGAACACTAGTATCATACTCATAATGCATAATCATAGCATATAATTAAGAATCATATCTACTTGAAGTTCAATTTTCCCCCACAATGTTAGCCATAAACATCCTACTACACATCAAACAAGATTAGTATGCATAGTCATGGTATTATAATATACATAATATTACAAGATCCTAGAAGATACATCATTAAAATAATGCATCTAACTAGATGGCTCCATAATCCCTAACCAATAGTATATAGACATAGTAAATATAACACAATATCATGGCGTTCTATTGAAAGGGGTTATACTCTTCCCCACTAGAGAATCTTTCTCTCAGAAGATCCACAACATACCTAACCTACATATCTTAGTCTACCTCTAATGTGACCTCACCAGTGTTAGAAAAAATTGTTTATCCTTTAAACTTAGCTCATTTTTCATCACTAAAGCACCATTGGAGTGTACTTTTCTATGCTTTTCATATGCTCTCAGTGTTCATCTATTACCTTGTCAAGGAATACATTTAGCTTCTTACTCACTTGGATTCTCATCACATTCAAAAATGGATTTGTGAGAATGTATATAATAAAATTGTGATAGAAAAACAATAGCAATCCCAATGATCAATGATAAATGAATGAAAATGCTATGCTAATTTCACTACCGTGATGACACATGAATTGGACATTAGTTAAAATCCTAAACTCCTTGTTAGTCGTCATTGAGTCTCAGCCAAAACTTTTCACTTTGCAAAATTGAAAAATGTTGTAAATCCAAGAACAAGAAAAAAATTGCCAAGATTCAACACACCATTGTGCATAAATAGCTCTTCGATCATCTCTTGAAAATCCTATGGCTAAATCCTATGGCCAACCTTCTCATCCAAGTACCTCTTCCAAAAAATCATGTGACTAACAATATCATTATTTAGCATCAATGTTTCATCCCATAGCTTGATTGGCCCATTGTGGTCCACAATAAATGATAGAAATAACTGGTATAACCTCCTCAACTCTAATATTTTCCAATTCCTCCAACCTCTTTGAAACACCAGAAAATTTTTCATGTTATAATCAATCTTCATCATGTAGATTTCACCCAATGGAACCTAAGGAAAAATTTCATTGTAAATGTGAAAATTGTAACTCACAATGGACAATTTCACATACTTTATACTTTTGGGACTAAAAAATACCTCATAAGTGGTCAAAGCCTCATTTCCCAAGTGAAAAAAGTTACCTAGTATCTATATTTGGAACTGAGGGTGGAGGGTCAAAAATTCCTTTTTGAATGCCAAAAAAGGTAATTTGATGGGTTTTATGGGGGGTAGACATTTTTCTAGGCTAAAAACACATGCAAGGGGGTAGATCTCACTTACCCAAAATTTGAAAGGATGGGGGATTTGAAAACTTTCCTCCCTTCAATGTGGAGACCAAAGACACATTTTGGAAACTTTCCCCTCAAACTCAAAAGCTTTTCCCTAGCTTGGAAACTTTACCCCTAGCCTAGAAAGTTTCTCCTCCAACATGGAAAATTTTCCCCCATCCTAGAAAGTTTTACCCTAGGTTAGAAACTTTCCATTGAGCCTAGAAATTTTTACCCCTCCTCCTGCCCGTGTGGAAAATTCAAGCCCCTAGCATGGAAGCCATAAGAAGAAAAATTCATCAAGTTATGCACTTCAACATTGACCAACCATTCCAACATGCATCATGGAGAGCTCAACATGGAAGATTCATCTCTATCACTGAAGGGGTGCCCTAGTTACTATTTTTAGTAAATGGAATGGCCATGGGGGAAAGCACTTACTACACTTAGTAACCCCCCAAAGTTGGGTGCCCATTTCACCTAAATTTGGTAATCAATTTGTAGCAAAGCTAAATCAAATTTACAGCCATTTTGTAGTCCAATCATATCCATTTTTTAGGCCAATCATATCCAATTTGCATTCCCATTCATAGCCCAAAGACCCTATAAAAGCCAACCTCAAGCACCATTGAATGGTGGGATATTTTTAACAAGTGGGACATTTTTAACAAGTTCAGAACTTTTGACAATATACTACACTCACAAGAAATTTGCATATACACAATTCCACACTTGGGACATTTTCAGGCACTTAAGAGCTCTTGCAAGTTCCCGTACTTACAATCTCTTGAACCCTAACATGGAGTAGTGAGGCCTTGAGATTGGATCTGAGCTTGTAGCAACAAAGGAAGGTTTTATAGCATCAAGAGTGGTTTGACATTTAGATCATGGAGAAGATCATCTTGGCTTCAATGGGCTTTGAACTCTTGTATAAGTTGACCCCCTTTTTGCTCATCCAGACATCATTCTTTGTACACATTTCTTTAACCTATTCTTTATTCTCTTCTCAATAATGTTTTAATTTTTGAATTTTGTGTTCAATATTAAATTTATTATTTGTGCATCATTCAGATCTATTCATATTTTCATGTTTCACATCTCTCAAGTCCCTAGTTGATTTGCTAGACTAGCTAGGGCATCCTAAATTTTATTTTTATCATGAAGGCCCAAGGGGTTTGAGCTTGAGGAATTGCTTGCATTGAGAATCCTTAGTTCCCATTCCAGTAATTAAGGTTTTTTGTTGCAACAATTTTTCTTGGCACTAGAAGGATGGCCTTTGTCTAAATTTTGTAGCTAGATCTATCATTTTCACAATCATTTGCAAACTTTTCCTTCATTTTTTGCAGCCAAAACCCTTGAAAAATCAATGTTGGTCTTTACCTCCTATGAACAAAGCTACAACATGGAAGTTGTAGGTGGTCAGGCTTTGGTTTTTCAAATAACTTACTATGAATTTTAAAGCCCAAAGCTAGTGTTGATATTTCTTTCCCCATTGTTTTTATTGCCAAAACTTTATTTTCTAGCTTCCAAAAGTGGGTGGTTCAACTCATCTGTCATTTGAATTTCCCTAACATTTTACCAAGCTAAGAGAACTAGAAACTACCTCAAACCAATTTCAATGGAAAAAATACTAACTTTCCACTTTGGATTTTTAACCTTTGTGCAGTAGGAGGTGTGAGATTCCCGTCATCTCACCCTTCTTCTTTCCACCTTCTACCATACCTAGTGTGGAAGTAGTTAGGAGGCCAATGTTGATAAAATCTAAAACTAGTTTCATAACTAGATCTATTGTTATTACAAGTTGAAAGCCATTTTTTCAGGAAAAACTCCCAAGAAATCCAACATTACCATTCCTCTCTC
>MNCI01032488.1:53818-72154 GCA_015680685.1 Gnetum montanum | reverse complement strand
GGAAACTATAGGTGGTTTTGGTACTAGAATTTCACAACATCTATTTTGAATTCCTAGAGCAAAGCTAGCATGGAAACCTTGATAAACATTTGATTTTTGTTGACATAATCTTTGTCACTAAACAAACTTTGGTTTCCATACCAATGAAGCCCACTTTTTCCTCCTTTTTGGTGAAAGTTGGAAACCTACCAAAACCAGCTTTGGAAATTGACAAGTTTTCATTTTGGTCTTCAAACTATCTTCCCCTCTCTCTAATGTTGAAATAGAAAGGTGTGATATGTCCATCATTTCACCCCCCTTCTTTTCCCCCTACCATAACCAATGTAGAGGCACTTGGGAAGCCAACTTAAGGGAGGTTTAAAGCCAATGTTACCAATATTTTATTTTTTGTAAAGGAGTAAACTCCCCTTATCCTCCACTTACTAATTACAGTAAGTAAATGAGTTTTTGCCATTTTCATTCTCTCTAAGAGTTTTTTGAATTCCATTCACTTGAATTTACTCCTATCTTAACATTTGTAGCCTATTATTAAGCAATTATTAGTGTTATAATCATGTCCTTTTGAAAATCCACCAAATTGCCCTTTAGCTTCATTAGCAAAGATCATAACCAACAAGTGAAAGACCCTACATTCATTGAGTGTAGGTCATCTTTGAGAGTTAGAGGAGAGAGTCTTGGTTTTGCAACCATTAATAAATATTTCTATAACATCATTTGTGCCAAAATACAAGTAGGCATGCTAAGTCCCTAAATTGAAGTTGAAGCCATGAGGGAATTTGAGCTCATACATAGGGGTGGAAAAGAATACATTCACATATGAAGAAAATCCTTTTAACAATGTTTGTTCTAGCGTTCTAGCCTAATTGATTGTTGTAGAGGAGGAAGATGACCAACCTACCTTTGGGAAACAATACAAAGAAGAGGATGAATTTAAGGTAGAATCCAAGCTTGAAAGCATCCTTAGAGGGTTGTTCAACCAAACATCCCCCAATGTCATAGAACCTTCCTCTAATGCCTTTAATTTCTCCATGGGCATGATGCTACCATCTTTCATTCCTCTACACCCTACTATAGTATACCTCATGCTGATTGTAGTAATACATCACACTTAGTCAATGCCATTAATAACAAATTATAACATATCAATGCCATTTGCAACAAAACCATGAAATACAAAACCATTAATAGTGGGTTTTACCATGACAAATTTGATAACTACTGACATGGGGTCCACCATAAGACCTCACATAATACAAGGTTCACACACTACATTTGTCCCATTTGTGCCTTAAGTACCAACACAAACATCCCTTTCTTTGTTTGGCCCACAACCCACAACCATAGTGAACCTTTTCCTTTTGTCATGCAATCCATACCAAGCTCACAAGCCTCATAATAGATACCATAGCCTTATGTACAAACCTCACAAACTATGAGGCCACCACAAGGCTTGGATCAAGCCTTCTAAATGATCCAAGGACTAATAGAAGAATTAAAGAGGCTTAAAGCCTCTACCAAACAAATCGTCAATATTATGGACTTCTACCAAGACAATCCCTAAATCCTAGAGTCCCACTATTGATACTTCCTCCTAGTGTTCCCATTCCATAATTTAGAAAATATAATATAGAATATGACCCTAATGCTCACCTTATCATCTTTTGATCTAAATGTTTGCTCTTGCATACATGGCTTCATACCATCATGAGGATCTTCCTTATGCCTTTGATAGGAAAAGCAATTGATTGGTATTGCACATTACCTAAAGGATCTATATCCTCTTTGGATACTTAGTAGCCTAGTTTTTCAACCATTTCAAGTATAACTTAAAGCTTGATACAATGCTTGACCAACTCATGAAGGTCAAGCAAGGGTCCTTAGAACCTATACAGAATTCATTTACTGGTGGAATGGATTATTGAATGAAATACCAAAGCCTATAGTTGAAGCCCACTTATTAGCCATATTCAAGGGAGTATTTAATGACTACATTAAATCAAAAATTTACTACATTGATCCATATTCTCTTTGTGAAGTGTTCTTACAAACTAAAAACATAGACAATGCTACAAAGGCTAGTCATGATCTAGCCTACATATCATATAAAAACAAACATGCTTAAAAGGGAAAAGGAAAAAGCAAACAAAGAAACACTACCATATCAACCATGACCAAGGAAAACAAGATCACAAGCCAAGGGTTGAAGGACAACTTGCTTAAGGCCCTCACCAATGAACGCAGTAACCAACCATCAACATCAAGGATTGATACATCAACCAAAAACAGACCTAACTTTAAAAGAAAGGACAATTCTAAGTACACTGAGTTACCACTAAAACCATCCAAGTTACTTAACCAACTATTAAGAAGTGGGCACATGCAACATAAGTGAATGACTGAAGCTACTTGAAAGAAACATAAGCAACTATGTGAAATAGCCAAAGATCCCTCTCAGGCAACAAAAGATGATCCCTCATTGCCTAGATACCTCAAGCTAGACCACTTTTTCCATTATCATCAACTTTTTGGTCATGATGGAGACTTTTTCTTTGTTCTGAAGGATGACCTACAAAGGATGAGAGATAGGGGAGAGCTGGTCTTGGATGCTTCTAATCTAATTCAACCATAAAACTAGTCAATGTAGGTCTATAAAGACCCATTGAATGTCAATGATAGCCTTTATGTTATTTTGGCATTCAACATTGATAGAAATTTGAGACTTTCAAGAGAACCATTTGTGATTCAAGTACCATTTTACTATGAAAGATCATTTCTAGCTTTCCATATCTACTTTCATTCTGAGGGTACCATCGCAAATGCCTCCAAGAGAACCATT
Organism: Gnetum montanum; assembly: GCA_015680685.1. Lineage (NCBI taxonomy): Eukaryota > Viridiplantae > Streptophyta > Gnetopsida > Gnetales > Gnetaceae > Gnetum > Gnetum montanum. The sequence continues at coordinate 69,318 of MNCI01032488.1, read as the reverse complement.
TGTCATTAAGATCCCCCAACCCAATACAACCCAAACAACTATAGCCCAATGAATTGCACAATGAACCCCTATGGTAGCCAATGCTACTACCTCTTCCTTCCAACCAATGGTTGACAACTAAAAAATTTTAGCTAGCCAAAGAAGGAAGTATAGGCGAAAGCTTAACAACAAGGGAGAAAAGTAGATAGAGGCATGAAAGGAAGTGGACCAACCAAAGCCCACTCCCATCTTTACTATACCTAAGAACTCCTCCACCCATATCCTTCAACCAACAAGCCACAGGAGGATGCTAAAGTCCACAACCGAAATAACAAGGAGGAGTCATAGCCTAAAACTGAAGTCCACCTTTTGGGATGTATGGAGAAAGTAAAGCATAACTGAGGTGTCAAAGCCATGGCCAATGACAAAAAATTTCTTAGTCCAATGGACCAAGTTAAGCAATTCGTAAAGTAGAAAAATACAACTTTGAGCTTGTATGACTTGATTATGACTTCCACCACACATCATGAGGTGCTAGTCAAAATGTTTACCTCCATACCTATTAGTGAGGATATTCCTACTAATGAGAAAGCCATCCATGTAGTGATGATTCCTCCCTCGCTAGAGGGGGAGAAATAAACACCCTTAACATTTTGCAATAGAAAAATTAAGGCTAATCCCCAAATTGGGGAGGTGACTATAGCCCCTCTATTCATGACCATACACATAGGAAAATTTAAAATACATATGGTGTATGTTGATGATGGAGTAGTAACCAATGTCATCCAATGCACTAACGTTGAACACTTGGGCTTAACAAAGCAAGTACAACCTATGATCATGGTAGCTCTTAAGTCCTTCAATGGATCAAGAGTTTCCATAAAGGGGTCTATCTCCTTGGATTTTATAGCTAGAGATTCCTATCATTGGAAACTTCTTGGTGGTGGAAGAGACACTATGATTCAACCTAATCCTAGGAAGACCTTGGTTGGCTCAATTATGAGCTATCTCCTCACCCATCCATTAAGAAATTCACCTTTCTTATGAGGGAGGTGAATTCTTCATTCATGGTGATAATGTGGCTTCCCTAGCTATGAAGAACATGGGAATAGAACAAGGATCTAAAGTGGAGCTTCAAGAAGAAGCGCCTAGCCATGAAGAGAAAAAACCTAAGAAAATGAAAAATGATAACAAGAAGTGATGTGATACATTATGGGATGAACTTCCTTTTAACATTTTAAGTGAAGAGGATGGTGAATACAAGAATGTGTAGAAAAGGCCTTACTCACTCCCCAACTTTGCAAATATTAGGAAGAATCTGCACAAGTGAAGTTTACCTTTACCTTCCCACACCTCTATTATGAGATACAATGATAAACATATAGCCTTACTTTTCATTTACAAATTATTATATATGCAATTGTTGTTTTATGCTGTATGCACATAGCCTAATGCATGTAGCCTAAATTTATTTACATTGTTACTTATTTACTACAATCTTTCTTTATTTTTTTTAAACATTAAGAAAGTGTCTCTTTTAGACTTGGCCCGCTAAAGCCTAAATTTGGCACTATTGGTCCACTATGACCTTAAATTGACATTACTATTCTTCAAGACATAAAACTAGCACTATGGGCCGCTAAGGCCTAAAACTATCACTAAGGCTTGCTAAGGCCTAAAAACTGGCACTACTATCCACTAAGACATAAAACTGGCACCAAGGCCTGCTAAGGCCTTAAACTGGCATTATGGTCTGCTATGACCTTAAACTGGCATTGTTGTCTGCTAAGACATTAAACTAGCAATGTACCCATAAGAAAAACTATATAACTTGTGCCTAAGATAGCCTAAAACTAGTGAATGTTCCTTTTATTATTATATCTCTCATTGTTTAACCTATTATCCCATCGATTATTCATTTGATTCTATAACCAAAAAATGTCAACATAGCTATTTTCAATGTTTACAACATAGATGCATATAGCCAAGAAATAAAAACAAAAAATTCAAATTTAAAATTAAATGTCCATAACATACATAGGCATGGCCATACTATGTGGCAAAATTATCAAAGAATAACCATCAATAACATAGTTTTTACTAATCATAGCCATCAACATAAAGACAAAAACAAATAGCCAATAAGCTAAACTAAAGGAGGCTACTGAGTATCATCCAAAGGAGGAGGTGGTAGGTCATTCCCACCCTCACCATTAGGGTAGACAATGTCTTCTAAGGACTAAAATGTAACAACATATAGCTAGTTAGTAAACCACAACCAAGATCATGACTTAAAACAAAAAAAAAAAAATGAAACATAAAATAGATCAAACCTATAGATAGTCCAACTTCATCACTTCCAAGGATAGATGAGGAAGGCCTTCCTCCAAACAATGGAGGATTAAATCCTTCATCATGTTTGCCCATTTAACTTCCCAAAGATCAACACCAAAAAGAATGTCAGAGCTATCTATAGGAGTCTAAGTAGGAAGCTCATGAGTAGCAAGAATTGTAGTAGTCTCACCTACAATGCTAGTAATATGAAGAGTAGGGGATTCCTCCACCTTGATAGTGCTTTTAAAGAGTTGATAAGTAATTTTTACTTGGATCATCTAAATGAAAAACTCTCTCATATGTCGTTCAACTGACTCTTCTTTAAGCCATTTTAGGTAAGCCCCATGATTGGCCTTATACTACTGCTTGTGGGAATTTTGTGTGTTGCCCCATTGTAGGACCCAAGCATAGTGATCCTTCTCATCTTTAACCTTTTGGGAGATGAGGTCCATTTTCATACTTTGCTCTACCATCTCTTGTAGGACCACTACCCTATCTTGAATGACATGCCAATACCAAGCCCACATGATCTCCTTAGTTCATAATTCCCCCAAGTTAGCCACTTGGGCTTTCACAAAGGCTTTATGGTCTCGAAGATTCATAATTATATCCTCCTATATTTGAACCTTTTCCCTCAAGGACACAACTTCCTCCCATATGGATTCATTGGACCTCTCTAGCTCCCATGAATGTTTTATGTATGACATTGCTAAATCAGTGGTTGTGTTGTACAACTCCATAGGTACACTAGACACATCAGAGGAAAGTCTGGCAAAGAGTCTACATCCATGTCCTTGTTGAAGTCCCACTCCATAGATGGTATTGCACAAATCATAAAAGGCAATCATAGGACACAACTAAAATAGTCATAATGCAAACAAAGCCTATAGCCAAATTGCATAAAACAAAGTCCTTACCTATCTTAGGTGCAACTTGATGTAGTTGATTAATGATGCCCTTAGCCATGCCACATAAGAACTCTACTTTGTCTGGAGTCTCTATTGATGGTTTGACATGAAAATTAGGGATGGGAGCTTGCACTAGTGGCTTCGGAACTACTGTAAGCATAATAATAATTAAAATGTTAGGATGACAACCAAATGTAACTAGTGTAATATAACAATGATATCAAGGAAATAGGCATACCTGGCTCCTTCTTTTCTTCCTCCTCTAGGATGATGATGGGAGAGATACCTGGTATTGCCTCACCAAGCAAGGCATCTAGATCATCTAGGCCTACATTGGCAAGTCCTTCAACGATGGGTTGCTTTAGGAGTACCTCTTCTACATGCCTTTGTTCTACCTCTATAGTAGCTTGGCCTACTATAACCTAATGTTTGTCTACAATCATAGTACATAGAAAATCAATTAACACATAAAACCATAAAGTGGACTTAAAATTTTAAAACATGAAATATCCAAGGTTAAACAAAGCATACCTATGATTACCTAATGTGATGGCTTAATCTTAAACTTAAGCTTCTTTAGTGTATGTTGATTTGATGCTAGGGGTGCCTCTTCCATTGGCCTCTTGAGTTTCTCTTTGGCTATGCTTTTGGTGTCCATGTGCTATTATTTGACCTCCTAAACACTAGTAGGAAATGAGAGAGGCTCATTATTATAAGTACTATTGGGAGACTCATACTGCCTAACATCAAGATTATTAGTGGTGATGGATAATGTCTTATCCACCCCCTTTGGTGGGTTTTGAGCTTGCACTATTGGATAAATATATTTTATCTGAGGCTTAGAAAGTTGGCTTGGGTCTTGGAAAATCCATCATCCATTCCTATACACCACCAAAAATTTTGTGAACCTATTTAGATAACCTACAAAAAATGCAAAGTACATGTGGATTATCATAGAGGTGTCAACATGGAGTCTAAGAATCCCCTCTTGATGCCTAGTAGCCAAAATAGTAGACCAATCAAATTTGATGCCCTCCATCAAAAAATTCTTAAAGATCCACCCCTATGCTAGGTTGATTACCTTATTTTATGATCATAGTTTGGAGAATCAATGAGACTTAAACAAAGGATATGATTCCTTTGCATTAGGGTTCATGAAGCTATCCACTGAAATTCTAGAGTGGCCCATGCTAGCACCAAGCCACTCTAGAATGTCCTCACGATGGCTTGATTCCTTGACTATCCTGATGGAAACCTTGGCCCCATCACTAGGGATTCCAAACAAGTCATGTAAAAGACTAGCACCTATGTCAATGTTCACCTTAACATCTCAGATGATGGTGCTAAAGCTACCAACCTCATCATCGAAGGAGTTAATAACATGCAACATCTCTGTAGTAGGGATGGAAGGAATAGGTATCATAAATACATTAAGCAATCATGCAGACTAGATGTTTGCTTGAACATATCTAGGAACTATTCCCTTAGCCTCTCCTATGCTGATGTCACATCACCAAACTTTAGGATGAGGGTTTCCTCAAGACATGAACATGCAAGTGGTATAGTGACATCAGCTAAGTTAGAAGGCCCTATGAAGCAATAACCAAAGGTTAGCATCTATATGAGAAATTTTAACAACCAAGAAGAACAATAAACCGCTTAACGCCATGAAACACTAGAAGCCATATGTTTACCTTTACTTTTCTTTTACGATGTGGAGGTTTCAGCTACAAGGGTCTAATCCATGCCATCAGTATCTATCCACTAGCTATGCATCATCTTATCATCCTTGAACTTCTTGTAGACCATGTTGAACCTAGTGGCATATTCATTAAAGTCTCCTCTTAACTATTGATACATAGTAGCTCTGATTTAGGGACTCTTAGTGAATTCATCCAAAGTAGTTTGAGCCACTACTAGGATTTGGTCATTAATGATCAAATCCTACTCATTGACCTTATACCTACAAGAAGTAAAATTAATGAATTTAGGGAAAGAAATTAATCCAAAACCATAAAAAACATTAAAATAAACATTTTCACCCTTGTCGACAATACAAACTACCAAGTAGGTTTTGGAATAGTGTGTGGGCTCTATGTACCACCATCAGAGTATTGTTAGTATTATACTGATTATACTCCAGCATCATCTAGATATCTAATAGATAGCATGAACTTATGAAATTTGTGAGTCCCCTCTAGTTTTAGAAACTAATTTATCAATAATATACCTAGTAATTAGTCTTGATGCCTGAGGCAATAAGGTCTCCACAACAACCTTGGCTACATCTGCAGACAAGTGTGACCACAACATCACACTGAAGTTCTTGAGGAGGTAGGCAAGAAAGTCCATTGCCCTAGAGCAAATCACAACAAAAGCTTCCCAAGAGGCATGTCATGGAGTCTATTATTGATCTTGGGATGACCAATGTAGCACAAAATGCCTACCAGATCCACTATAATGAGAATAGGCTTGAAGAAGAACCTACACAAAATAAAGCAAAAACATTCTGACCAATTAGAATTTCTTAATGGATTATGAAAACATCTAGTTGGAGGTGAAATTAGCCTTTATAAAAAGCTCTAAGGCGTTTATCTAATTAGCCTAAGAAATTTCATAAAAAGACACTATTACAACCTTTCAAAGCAAAAGCATTATGACCTATTAGAGTTAGCAAATTTAGACAGAACATCTAGTCAAAGGTGAAATTAGCCTTTGTAAAAGGCTCTAAGGTGTTTTTCTAAATTAGCCTAAGTAATTTTATCACAACCTTGGATAACCTTAAATTATCACTAATTGGAATTTCTTTACAAATTTAGAGAAAACTTCCTAAGTTAGAGGTAAAATTAGCTTATGTAAAAAGCTCTTATGTGTTTATATAAATTAGCTTGAGAAATTCCATAAAAGCATTGATACCATATTTTATAGCCTTTATAACCAAAAACATTATGGAAAAAATTATATTATAGTCTAAATTATGCATAAATTTAGGAAAAAACATCAAATTATGCATAAATCTAGAAAAAGAAAAGCATAAGTTTAGAAAAGGCATCTAAAACTACGCAAAGCATGCATAAAGTTGGAAAAAACATCTAAACTATGTAGAAATTTGGATAAAGCATGATAAACTTAGAAAAAGCCATGAAGGTGATGCCATAATCTACACACCCTTAGCAAAACATTCATAAAACATTTATTTTAAGTCCAATAAGAGTGATTCCACCTCCATTGGAAAGTCTATGTATGAATGACTAGAAAATAGAAAAAACCTTGACCATTTTCTTATGAAAATTTTACAAATCTACATGAAATTACAAAAGTGGAACAAAAAAATTAACTGTGCAATATTAGGAAAATATCCATAAATCCCTCATTTCAAAGCTAAATAAAAAAAACAACCATTGAGAAGCTTAAACAAAGGGATACAAACCCATAATCTTTGATTTCACAAATATGTAGATGTTTTACTAAGAAAAAAAATACACAAATTGGCTTTCCTTTTCTGTAACAAAACTTCAAAAATCCCAAAGCCTAAATTTCATATAGCCATTAAAGTGGTTAAAATAGAGAAAACCATTAAAACCCATTTAAATTCACATTAAAAGAATGGGGTAGGATTTTGTTAAAATTTAATTTTAAGAAATCCCAAGGACTATATCTAAAAAAATACCATACCCAAGATTTTATGAAAAAGGCACAAAATAGCAAGGGCTATTTTCAAAATAAAATTTGCAAAAGCTAAGGAAATAAAACAACCATAGATCTACATGGGAGAAACCAAAATATGAGGTAGGATTTTGTTAGAATTCTGGCTTAATTCCCCCCATCAAAATAGATCTTAAAAAAAATTTCCCTAACTTGGAGCAATGATAGATAGAGCGTAGATTGAGATACACCTTGGAAACTTTGATAACTCCTTGGAACACTCATCCATCCTCTAGATTGTGGGGTTCTTACTCTTTCCTCTTCTTTGTTTAGGTGCCATGGTAGGCTTAACGTTGAGAAAGAGAAAAATTAGGAGAAGATGGTAGTTCTATGTTGACTGTAGGGAAGATGGGGGGATTCCACACTAAAGATTGGTTGTGGATACCACAAGAATCTCTACCAAAGATGTTGCACTATTGCTGAAGAATGAAAATTATGATCAAACTTTGCAAATTTTGACTTATAAAACCCACCTAAACCTAAACAAAACCCCAACTACTAATTTAGTGCACCATGAACACAAGTGCATTGAAGAAAAAGGGGGTAAAGTTTAATTCACATTGGTTTTAAGGGGAAAAACAAATATACTTTTGAAAATTTTAAATTTTTGGATTGGGGGCCCCACCTTGCACCTTTCCTTTTGACCAAACTTGTGTGATTGTTACTAATTTTAGCACTTAAAACATTATGGTAATATTACCCCCATGCATCCATGTTGGGAATACCATGCCCAATGTGAAAACATGTTCATTCTTCTAAAAGTTCATTAGCATTACAATATCTTCCTATTCTTTGTAACCTAGACTTGCCTTTTCAATCCCAAGTTTCCAAATTTGGATAAAAGATAAGCATAAGTATGGCTGAGCACCATAGATTTCCATGCTAGGGCAATAATGCCCAATGTAGAAGATGGCTCTTACACTTACTCTTACCTCCCAACACACATCTAGCACAAATTTAACCCTAAAGTGGGCCTCACATGACCGAGAACCCTTGCAAGTATCTTTGTTAGCCTTGGAACCTCATCAAACCTAGTTGAAATTAGTTAAAACTGGTTGAAACTTGGGATTTGGTGTTTTCCATGTTGGGGGAGACTTCTTTCATGATAAGACTTTCCCCCTTACCATGGAAAGATGAGGGGAAGCCAAAAATGATCTAAGTTGATGACCTACTAACCATATCTTGATGCCCAATGATCCCTAGACCCTACCAGAACCCTCCAGAGCTTTCAGAAGCTCCAAAATGGGTCAAAATGGTACAAATATATTACTACCAAATAATCCAAGTTGGGGACACCATTCCTAGCATGGAAGAAAGGGGATAACTTTCATGAGATAGTTAGAAGCCTCCAAACTATCAAATCTTGACACCCAATATTGACCATTGACACGGGCAACCCCAAAGGTCTACATGCATGGTCAATTAGCTACAGATCTAGCCTAGGTATAAATTTATTAACTTATGGGACCTGTTCCATGCTTAGCCTTCTAGACCTAGCATGGAAATAAGGGGGAAAGCCTGAAGACCCCTTCACAACAATCAAAACTACTAGATCTTCACCTTAGGCATTGATGACTAATGCTAGAAACCCTGTGAGCACTCATGCATGGTCATATTGATAAAAAATGATTGAAAAATATTTTCCTCCAAATTTCCACACTAATAATGGAAACCCTAGTGTGGAAAGAGGGGGTAAAGTCCAAAAAATGCTTTATCAACCTTGAAATAACCAAAATTTGACATCAAGTAGCAGGAATTATCACTAACAATCTTAGAAGCCTGCATGCATGCCCGAGTGTGGACAAGAGTGATCAAAATAGTATCACCCTAGTTTTTCATGCTAAGCATGGAATTAATAGCATGAAAAAGAAGGGGGAAGTCCAAAAATTACCTTATGGCCTTTGAGATGACCTAATTTTGACATTAGATATTAGTAGTCGATGTTAGAAACTTAGGAAGCCTACATGCACATCTGAAAATGATCGAAAATGATGAAAAGTCTTTCCCTTTATTTTTCCACATTGAGAATGGAAGCCTTAGCATGGAAGAAAGAGGGGAATTCCAAAAAATTCCTTGTCAACCTTCAAACAACAAAATTTTGATATCAAGTAGTAGTAGAAATCGCTAGCAATCCCAAAAACCCACATGCATGGTCGAAATCAACGAAAAATTACCAAATTTTTTTTTTCCCATTTTTCCAAAATGAGCATGAAAATCCTAGCATGGAGAAAATGGGAAAAGCTCAAAAATCACTTAGCAACCTTAAAGATATCTAGATTTTAACACTAGTCATTGACCATCATCAATAGCAACCTCAAGAGACTGCATGCATGATCAAAAGTGATCATAAAGTACTAGAAATATTTTCCCCTACTTCTCCATGTTGCGAATGGTATTCCTAGCAAGGAAAATGTGGGGGAAGTTTAAAAACTAATTTAAAAAACCTCTAAAATGACCATTTTGAGCTCCAAACCCCAACCCGTGACCCTTGTAGGCCCAAAGGTTTATATGTAAAGTCGATTGTAGTCAACCTTGGTCAAAACTCCATTCCCCCTTTTGTTCCACATTGATCTCTCTATCCCCAATGTGGAAGAAAGGAGGGAAGTCGAGAAAACACTTAAAGATACTCAAAATTTCCAAAACTTTATACCAGACTCCAATCCTCGACCCTAGTAGCCCTAAAGGTTGACATGCAAAGTCAGTTGACGTTAAATTTTGTCAAAAAATCACTCCTCCTTATTTACACACCATAATTTCTATCCAAAAAATGGAAGAATCCGAGAGGGGGGGGGGGGGTAAGCCAAAAAACCAGTTAGGAATGCCCAAAACTATCAAATATTTACATGTACCCATAGACCTTGACCTTGACAATCTTGGGAGGCAACATGCATGGTCGATTGTGATCTAAATTATCCTAGATCTAAGATTCTTACTTTTTCCACACTAGCATAACCTCCCTAGAATGTAAGCAATGGGGGAAGTTTCTTTTTCTCTTTTGAAGAAAATATGACACTCCCAGAAGCCAAGGATCTTTGTTGGAGAAGCCTAGGACATCATAGCCTTAGGGTTTCTCTTATTTGACCTCATGTCAACCTCCAAAACCAATTCCCCCAATTCTTCTATGTTGGAGTAACTCCTCCAATGTGGAAATAGTGGAGAAGATCTTAAGTTCCCATAACAACATTTAAACATGTTCAAAAGTAGCCAGAAAATTGCAAAATCAAAGTCTAGAACTTTGGTGGGCCAATAAACCTAGTCAAAGTACCACAAAACCACTCTGAATTCATTGAATAACTATCCCCTAATTTTTCCACACTAAGGATACTATGCACAATGTGAAAGAAATGGGAAAAGTCATTTCAACACCTATTAACACTCAAAATGACCTCAAATTACCTAAAAAACAAGCCAAAAGATGCACAAGTTCTAAATTTGGGCTCTAGCCATCTGTTTGAACATGTTTGACCTTATTGTTACTTGGATTTTGGTTTCCCATGCTCACCCCCATTTTCTCTATGTTGGTCAACATGGAAATAAGGGGGGAAGGATTAAGAACCTACTTTTTAGCCTTTATAGACCTTTGGGGAGCCCAATTTTGGTGGATCTAATCCTATATTACCTTAGGAAGGTCCTAGGATCTTAATTTTGCACCTTTAAAAATCCCAAATTTTTTTTCCTTGGTCTCCACACTAAACATCCAAATTTTTTTTCCTTGGTATCCACACTAAGGATCCTTGTTTCCATGCTAAGCTTATCATGAAAGAAAGGGGGAAAGTCAATTCAACACCTATTAACACTTAAAATGCCCTCAAATTGCCTTAGAACCAAGCTGAGAGATGCACAAGTTCTAGATCTAGGCTCCAACCACCTGTTTGTCCTCATTGTTACTTGGATTTTGGTTCCCCATGCTAACCCCCTATTTTCCATGTTGGTCAATGTAGAAAAATGGAGGGAAGATTTCAAAGCTTACTTTTTGGCTTTTATAGACTTTTGAGGAGCCCAATTTTGATGGATTTGATACTTCTCTGCCTTAGGAAGCTCCTGGGACCTAAATTTTTGACCTCTAAACATCCCAAAACATAATTTCTTTGGTCTTCACACTAAGGATCATTATTTCCATGCTAAGCCTAGCATGGAAGCCTAAGGTCTAGACAAGCCAAAAATAACCCTGATTGATGTTTGAACTCATGTAATAACATTGTAGCCCCAAAACATGGCTTGCTAAGCCTAAAAATTGCAAAAATTAATTATTTTTGACCTATATTAACCAAGTTTTATTATATATGACCTATTTTACTTGATTTTTAACTTGTTATGTAATGTTTTGGCTTGTTGTTTAGATTTATGTTGCCTTATGGACATGGTTGACCTTCTATGACCCCTATATAGCTCTATATGTTCTTTGTTCATCTTATTATAGCTCTATTTGCCTTTGTTCAGCCTTTAAATGATATCAAATAGTGGGTTTTAACCTCTTCTAATGACCATTTGAAACCATGTGATCATCACCTGCTAAGCCTTTAAATTGACATCATGGCTCACTAAGGTCTTAAAATAGCATCATAGTCCACCAAGACTATAAACTAGTACCATAGTGCACTGGAAAAATTTTAATAGAAATTTTCAATCATACAACAAGAACAATAAGAGCAATCTAAAAATCCCAAAATTACTTGCCAAGGATGATACTATCTAAACCAATAGCTAAACAATTTAAAAAAATAAAAATAAAACATAACTCACAAGACTATGACAAAGAGGCTAAAATCTTTTCTTTAGAAAGCCATCTTACAAGCAATCTTTCATAATATCTTCCAAGAGTGTGTCTCCAAGTGAGAGCTCCCCAAAGCGTTCAAGTGTGAGCTCTTCCAAGTGTAGTATCAATCTCCTCTACCAAGTCCTTCCCCCCTGAAGCCCTTTTATAAGGTTCAAAAGGTAGGTAGGTAAGTTACAAAATATCTTGGGTGGTTATAACCACCATAGAGACAAAAAAACTGCAGTTGACAAGTGTCCTATTTAGTTTCCAAGTGTCTTCATTCAGTTGCCAAGTGGTCGCCATGGAGATAAAAAAGTTGTAGTTGACACCTGTCCCATTTAGTTGAAAAGTGGCTTTTGTGGAGATAAAGAGGTTGTAGTTGACAAGTGGCCTTTGTGGTGGTTATAACCACCATTTCAATTGACAAGTGCTCAATTCATATGGGACTTTGAACAATTGTTGCACAAATTCCCTTTTTAAATCATAAAATATTTTATTGTTATTTACATCATAGTAGTAGAGATAATAACCATGGAGTTGATGCATACATGGATGGGTTAATATATAAATATATATGTAAATGTGTACAATCGAATGCATAAATGGAGTGACACTCTCATGTTTTCAACACAAAGTGAGTGTCATGTTATGCAGATTATAGTTTAATCATGTAGATAGTATATAGTTTATAGTGTCAACACATAGCATTGCTTGGTGTTATGTAGTTTGTGTAGTGGTCGTCATAGTCCAGGTTAGGTTCAGCATGAAGACACCATTGGTGAGTCCGGCCATTGTTTGTATGAATGCACTCATGCTGGACAATCGTTTGTATGAGCAGATTTTAGTTCATCATCTTCAAAGTTGTTGCTTCTGTTAATGACTTGAAATTCGGATCAACATCAGGGTCGTTTTGTGGATAATAGAGTTCGGAGTACTAGGATTGTATATCTTGTATTTTTGGCATGGCTGCAAGATTGTTCTTGGAGCTACATTGCACAACCTCAAATTCGACAACGACTTGGAAACCAAATCTAGATCTATATCTGGTGCTCTGCTGCTGTGAAAACAGGGCCAACAAATGATGTAGATGCAGGAACAGGGACCCTTCCTTCTTCTTTTTGTTCTTCAATTTTTTTTGGGCTTGGCTCGCCTAGGTCTGGAGCATCTGAACTTCTAAATCTCATCAGCATGAGCAACACCAAGCATGACAGACTCATAAGTACCAGGATTACCCCACAATCCTTTTCTCAGAAATCAGCTCCGCATATGAAGTCACGTTGTTGGGCACCACCGATGCCTCCCATTGCCACATGTGATGGAACAGTCCCATCCCGGCTGGAATGGAATCGAACCTGCATGCGCTCACAACCAAAGACATGCTTTCCATAGCTTGATTGTGGAAAAGGGCCTCCATGTGCTCCATGAACTTAGGCTCGCCAGTGATGTTGAGGAAATTGACGCCGATGGCGACGTAGGCGGCAATGACGGGTTTGCCGTAGAGGTGAAATGGACCCATGCAGGTGAGCATGAGGCAAGTGCACACGCACAGTCGCAGTAGCGAATCCAGGTCAGAGACGTCAGCCTCCAGAATTAAAACCGCGATCGACAGCGAAGGAGGGGAGGCCCAACATACGGTGTCGGTGAGCCAGCTGCGGCTGCGTCCGACATCACCGATTCACAGGTTCGGCTGATGCGCGGCCACGACTCCGAGCAAGTACTAGACAACGTATTTGTCGATAAAGCCCAATGCCGCAAAAACCATGACGTCCAGCTCTTTCTTCTTCTTCTTCAGCGCTTGTTCGTTCTGACAAATATCACTGCTGGCCTCACCTACCGCATCTATTTTTTCGACATCTCCTTCCGATTCTATGGTTCACTGTGGCAAATATCGTTAACTTCATTTTTGTTATTCTCACTCTTTCTCTTTGACTTCCTCTTCTTCTAATTCTCCAGCCCTCTGATTCAAATATGTGAAGCATTTTATTTTTGTTAACCTAATCTTAGAGTATCTTTTGTATACTTTTCCACAGCTACCCTCTCCTACCAAATTAGTTGCACTGAAAGTGTCAGTGCCTACAATGAGTTCTTGGAGGGAGATTTTTAAAAATTTTTCACCCAACCTGGGAATCTATAATTTGGCCTTTTTGTTTTTCCTTTTATGAAATAGGATACCCGTACAAACCAAAAAAAGAAAACCAATTAAAAGGTTGTTAACGCAGCACAATTTTCAGAATTCTACTGCTCCTGGCATTTTAGAGAATTGGTGATGATGTTGTACAAACTTGACTTGGCTACTATTCCATGAAATGGCCAAAATGTGCCAACACTCACCTACCATCATTAGCTTTAGTGTTGTTTTGTGTCTTGCATAGTGACCACCACATGATCCCTCATGCAAATCTTGTAATATTTTTTACTAGTTCTCTTATGAAACATACCACCTAACTAATCCATTGGCAGAAATCTTGTAAATATTTCCATTAATTTCCATATATCATTTAACATTGTGGAGGAACTGATCCTTTTATTTCTTATTCCACTCAACAAGAAGCTATTGTGTAGTAACATAAGTCATGTAGTTAGTAAACCATGACTTGTTTGTTGAGTTGATAACAATTATTATCTTTGTAAACAAACATTCATTAGGAAATTAGTCTAATAATGGTTAATCCTATTCTTGTGATTCCCATCTTATTCTTGAAAAATGATCTACTACAATATTTTCAAACTCTTGTAGTATCAAAAGTCATTATATCATCCTTAGGCTAACTACTAGTTTATTCATTAAAAATCTGATGGCACTATGATCCATGTGGATGTAAATACGATACTTGAGCAGATAATGTTTGAATTTTTCAAGCACAAACACCATGACCATAAGCTCTTTTTTATACTGGTGTACTTAAGTTGTGCTCTAGTGATGCTTTGACTAGTGCAATGTATGTAATATGGTCTTTTCTAATCATCAACTTAAGTAAGTATTATGCCCAGTGTGTAGTTTGAAACATCTATCATAATGTGGAAGGGGTTAGATTAATTTGAACCTCAAAGGATTAGCATTTCAATTAGCTTTTTCTTTAATGTCTTGAATGCCTTCTCACACTATTTTTTCCATTAGAACGGTGCATCTTTCATTGATAGCAAAGCCACATACAAGCATTACTACATGCACACATCTTCTATACATTGATTGCATGTTGTACTAATTTATTATTTGATGGCCTAGATTTTCCACATGCAATTGCACCTGCAATACATGGAAGTCAATGTCTCTATATCATTCTGACCTCATCTTTCCTAAAAATTTCCAAGGACAAGTCTTTATTTCCTAGCTTAACATCCATAGTGCTAAGCAATGCTCTTCCCATGATTATAATAAATTCTCCCTTATTTTTCCCCATATGTTCACTAAGAAGTTAGTAGGGTAAGACCAAGCACTTATGGTGGTAATGACATCATCCACCTATATAAGTGAAATAGTGATTGACTGGTCAGCAAGCTCTAATTGGGTGTTGCTCTTCTTTAGTGGAGAAAGATTCTAGACTTTGTACATATCTTATGAAATCAAGTTTACTTCTAACCTAAAATCTAATAGATCTTTGCATGATTTATGTCCTACTATTTGGAGATATAGTAAGGAACATCCCAGATTTTTTCTATTCTTGGGAAGTGCTCTCACATTGATCCAATGTGTGATTGTTTGAGTGAGCATGATAGTGATCAAATTTAGATCTATAGAATGTGAAAGCTTGGTATTTTCTTGAGTATGTGTGGATGGGGTTATTTTGGGTGAAGTTTCCATTCTTTGAATCTTTTCT
>MNCI01032488.1:7568-41263 GCA_015680685.1 Gnetum montanum | reverse complement strand
TATGAAAAATGTGTAAAACAACAACAAAAACAAAGGAACTAAGGGCTTTAGAATGGTTAGCATTAGTGGCCATCTCTCCCATGACTGAGTTGGAAGGAGGAGATCTGAATAATGAGCAAGGTTGTTCATTAACAAAGGTAGTGTTAGTACTAGCTATTGTAGGCTCACAGAAAGGTTTGGTTTGCTGAATGTTGACCAATAATTTCTTATTCGGGCTTTTAGGTTTATAGATCATCATGGCCCCTGAAGGGAAAGTTTCATGAATAATATAAGGTCCTTCCCACAACATTTGAAATTTAGTTTGTTGTAGCACATGTGTGGGATTCCAATACAAAACCTTATCTCTTGGTTGATATTTCACATTCCTAATCCTTAGTTCATGATGTTGTTTGTTAAAGGCCTTGTACATTTTAGTGGATGAAAGGGTGGCTAATCAATTTTTATCTAGCAAGTTAAGATTCATTAATCATTCTTTCTATGCTAGATAGAGGTCAAGGATAAGGTCACATGTTGTAGATAGTGTACGGAGCTCATCTTGGATAGGAAGTGTTGGAATTTTACTGTACACTAACTCGTAGGGAGAATAGCCTATAGGGAGTTTCCACGTAGAGAAGTAAGCCCAAAGAGCATCACTTAGTTTGGTGCTCTAGTCTCACCTATATTTACTAATGGTTCATGTCAATATTTTTGTGATCTTCCTATTCGTGACTTTGGCTTGACCATTCACTTGAGGATGATATGATGTAGTTAGTTTATGCTCAACTCCTAAGCGTTGCATCAAATTTCAAAAATTTGCACCTGTAAAATGTGTACCATTATTAGAAATAAGTGCATGAGGCATGCCAAACCTGCTTATGATTTGTTATTGAACAAATCGTGCAATGATAGATGATGTACAGTCAGTAACAATGGGTGCTTCTGCCCATTTTATAAAGTAGTTAACAACAACAATGATGTAGGCTTTTCCATTGGACATTGGTGTAATAGGCCCCATAAAATCAATTCCCCATATGTTGAAGGCTTCTAAAGGTTGAATCCATTGTTGTGGACCCTCCATTCTAGTAGTCATTCCCCCATCACATTGGTAATTCTCACAAGATTAGATGAAGTGATGAGTGTCCTCGAAAAATGTAGGCCAGTAATATCTTGCAAGTAAGATTTTAATGGTTTTTCATCTCCCAACATAATAACCCCCACAAGGGACCTCATGATCATCTTGGAGAACTCACAATTGATCTACATCGAGAACACACCATCGGACCATGCCATTGGAACATACCTTATAAAGTTGTCCATCGATTTCCATGAAATATTTGGCTAAATAAAGAAAATTTTTCTTCTTTTTAACATCTAACCCTTGTGGTGTTTCTTATGTAAAAAGATAGGTAAGAATGCCACTATACCAGTTTGTCTCTATGGTCAATTGATTGTTGATTACACCTGCAAAGAGGAGTTCATCAGGGAAGCAGTCAGAAATTGGATATTCACCCTCTTTGTTGTCCCATTGTAACTAAGATAAATGATTAGCAACAACATTCTTGGTGCCTTTACGATTGATCATGAGCCACCATATGATTAGCAACAACATTCTTGTAAGATCATGAGCCACCATATGATGTGAGGGCTTACCATTGGTTTATTCATTAGAAACTAGATTGCACTATGATCTATGTGTACAAATATCTTATAGCCCAATACATAGTGCCTAAATTTTTCTAGTGCAAACATCATAGCCGTTAACTTTTTTTTATTGTGGTGTAGTTAAGTTATGCACTAGCAATACTTTGACTTGCATAGTGAATGTAATAGGGTTGTTTCTGGTCATCTAATTGTGTAAGTACGGCTCCTAAAGCAAAGTTGGATATGTCAGTCATTATATGGAATGGTCTAGACCAGTCTAGAGCTTGTAGAATGGGTGTTTCTATGAGCTTCTACTGCAAGGTTTGGAAATCTAGTTCACATTCTTTGGTCCATTCAAAAGGTACACCCTTTTTCATTAATTCTACCAATGATTTTGCAACCTTTAAAAATTTCTCTATGAATCTTCTATAATAGCTAGTATGTCCAAGGAATGATTGTACTTCTTTTATAGTTTCTGGTTGACGAGTGATTCCCTCAATGACTTTAATTTTGTCAAGATCTACCTCTGTCCCTATTTGTGAAATCTTATGCCCTAACACAACACCTTCTTGGACCATTTGATGAGTGGCGAGGTACCCCTACACTCAACCATACGAAACAAGCATAGCACGTGCGATCCAGTCGAACTCTATAGACTAAGTACCTACACGCCCCATGGAACACTTAGGGTTAATTATTCATTGTCTTCCCAGACTTACTTGTAGTTGTCATGGTGTATGGTTAAGTAAGTCTAAGGTATATGATTTTTATGGTTTTTTTGTGTGTTATCTCCTATGCTAACAAGGTGAAGGATTGAAGAAACTAACTAACTCTAACTAATGAACTAAATCTAAATTGCCTAGCATCAACATTCGTTCCCACTTACCGTACACACCCTAAACTGATGCAACCATGGCTACCAAACGCTAATCGTTGCTGGGATCACCACGCGTAATGCACATGCTCGAAGTGGTCGTACTGAGGCACTTAACTAGAAGGAAAGGGTTGAGAAATCTAATCTAGCCTAAGTGCGATGAGCAGTTGATTCCTTGATTATCTGTACATATCCTTAAATGCTCATAATCAAGTCATACTCATTCCGTGGTGCGATGAGCATCCGTTCTTTGATTATCCATACACATCCTTAAATGCTCGTAATCAAGTCGTACTCATTCCACATTACTAGGAGATGAGGGTTGAGAGAGAAAGCAATAAATAACATTAAAATAAAATCCTATTCCATGCACTACAAGGTTTATCTAGGAAGTTCATCTTTATTGTTGTACACAACTTGTGTTCAGGTACAATGTTGCTCGAATAAAGATCCATTCAGTTTAGGACTCCTACTATGGGCACATGGAAAATATTCTATCTCTGGAGTGATCAATTTTCCAGAGTTTCCCTACCTCTAGCCTAGGATGAGAAAACAAGGGAGAGCCTCCTCTTATTTATAGATATGATGACACACTGTGATATCGCGTACGCGATATCGCAGGGGATGACGCGATATAGCGATGGCTGCGATATCGCATACACGATATCGCGGCCCATGCAATATTGTGTCTCATCACCATTAAATGGTTCTTTTTCCAATTGAGCCTTAAGTTGTTTTCTACACATCATTTCAATACTTACTTTAATCAGTCCAATGCTTGTTCAAAGTCTACTCCGTAGGTGGAGAAATTTTCCATAAAGACTTCCACACCATTCCCTATTTGATGTTGAAATATACTTAGAACAAAACATTGAAATGTTGCTGGGGAATTGCACAAGCCAAACGGCATCTACCTATATGTGAATGTCCCCCAAGGACTTGTGATGTAGTATTGGCTTGGTCTTCTTGTGCTATTTGCATTTGATTGTATCCACTGTAACCATCCAGAAAACTATAGTAGTAATGCCCTGCAATGGTATCTAAGACTTGGTCGACGAATGGCAATGGGAAATGATCTTTAGATGTTGCTATGTTTAGTAGCCTAAAGTCTATACAAACCCTCCATTTACCTCACTTTTTGGGTAAAATGACTAATGTACTAACCTATTCACTACCAAACTTTTAGAAGTTGTTCAATTTCTTCTTTAACCACTTGCTTAAGCTTTGGGTTCAGTTGCCTTTGCAATTTTCATTGAGGTTTCATGGGGGGGTTAGTGTAAATTCTATGTTNTTAGTGTAAATTCTATGTTGGCATATCCTAGAATCTATTCTGGTTGATTTGAGATATGATGAAGCAAAGGCTTTTGACCATTTATTTACCATTTTTAGCAGTTTTTATTTTTGTTAAGCAAGCTTAGCATTGATGATTACAGTTTTTCCATTGTTGAGAAATGTATATTCCATACTGATGGGCAATGTTTTTAATTTGAGGGGCTCTTGCTTAAATTTTTCAGGGATTTTCAACTTCCCCCAATTGATATTTTTGATGTTAGGACTTGGAAGTTGGCAATGGAATTGCTCTAATGTATCTATGCTATCAATGTAGGTGCAGGTTAAGCTCTCAGCTAGTTCCATGCATATAGTTGAATTACTTTCTTGGTTAATTGTCATCCATTGGGTGCCTTCTTGTCTTATGGTTGCTACATACAAGCATCTTTTTATATTCCTTACTTGTAGGTAGGAAGTGTTAAGAATTGTACAAACAAGAGTTCTGCATGCAGTTGCACCCTGTGTCATTGTATGCAATGCATGGAACTTTCTTCTTCTTGACCTTTCCAAATGTGTTTTCTTTTGATATCTCTAGGGAAAGATCACATATTCCTAGGCACACATCAATCATGCTTGGCCATGCTCTTCCCATTATGATTGGTAAGTCCCCCTTATAGTTGTTGACTTGAATCACTAGGAAATTGGCTGGATATGACCACCCACAAATAGTGGTGACAATGTCTTACACTAGTCCTAATGGAAAAGTGATGGACTAGTTAGCCAAGTCTAAACAAATGTTACTCTTTTTTAGTGGAGGCAAATTCTAGGCTTTGTACATTTCTTAAGAGATTAAGTTAACACCAGAACCTAAATCCAAAAGAGCTTTGCAAGGCTCATTCCCAATGATTTGCAAATATATAAGAGGACTTCCAGGATCAGAGAATTTCCTAGGAAGATGGCTAGCTTTAATCCAATCGATAATGGCATGGGTTAGCATGACGGTATGTGTTGGATGTTTTTCTTTGGTTCGAAGGAAGCTCCGAAGGTTTGAATGATGGTAAGGCATTTGGAAAATTAGCCGCATGTAGCTGTAAGGACTTGGTTGGATTATTGGTTCTAAAGAAAGATCTTTTCTTTGATCAGTTTTATGAACCAATAGTACATTGAGGATTGGCAACCCTTGTAGCATTACATTGTTGCAGCTAGGAAGGAAGCTCACCCTACATAGCTAAAGTATGTGGTAATGGAGCTAAGGGTGGAAGAGGTGTAGTCAAATGAGAAGGATAGTATGTTTGATAAACATCAACACTAGGAGAAGTAGTTCTATAGTGCTCATGGGTCTGATAGTGAGGCTGAGGAGCAATGTGACTAGTAGAGTTACATGGAGAGATCGACTACTGAACGTAATACCCATATGGGTCAGATTGATGATAAGGGTATTGTTGATGTGGTAATGGAATTCCCCATGATTGTGGGTGTTTCCATTGTTGATATTGTTCATTTGGTTGTAGTGGAGTTCCACTTTGGTAATATGTCAAGGGTTGGTGGAACTGCCTTGGATTACCCTAAGGATAAGGTAACCTTCGGGGTGTTTGTTGTCTATTTAATTTTGGGTTTAGTGCATACATCCTAGACTCTTGTAGATGCGAAAATACTGGGAAATATCCTTTAGGATGGTCATATTGGCATATCTCACATCCACCATCATTATCTGTGTCTAAATCCACAACCTCCTCAATGATGGCAACTTTGCCCTTACCCTTGTTACATGCATATTCAGCTTCTTTCTTTTTTCTTTTCTCTCAATCACTATCCTGCTCTCTATAATCCTTTAGTATTTTTAAAATAATTTGAAATTTATCATCTAGGGAATTCCACATTTGATCTACGTTTGCTGATATTTCTGATGCAAATTTTTGAATGGGCAAAGTCTTTCTATTCACCATCTCTTCAAGTGATGACTCTTCTTCATCTTCAAAAAATCTAACTTCCTTCTTTCAAAGGGAAGGATCTTTGTTGTATTCCTCTGTACTTTCTCTTTTCCTTAACTCACCTTCCTATTTGGCAAACTTGCTCCAATAATCTTTGTATTTGATGGGCTTTGAGCTCAGATAGCCTTCCTTGGGCATAAGTCCCAAGGGTTCTTTGTGTCTCATACCTAAGCCCATTTACAAGATGGCATAGTTGTTCCCTCTGTGAGTCACCATGGCTAGGGCAATGATGTAATAATGCATAATATCAGTCCATGGTAACATCCAAGGGTTTATGTCTTCCTTGTTTCCATCCTTGGATTTGCTTACGCAGGTTGGACACTCAAGAGTATGTCTAATACTTATCATTAAACAACTCCAACATGGTACTCCATTGACGAATGGATTCTAGTTCTAAGAACTAGTACCAGCTTTTTGCTTCCTTGATTAGTGTCTATGAAAAAAAATTAGCTTTTTCCACTTATTTTCTATATTTGCAGGGCATATGAATCATGAAACACTTGTAGATGGTTTTAAGGATTAGCATTGTATCCCCCTTCAAATCATGGGATGTTGTTCATGTCTAATCATTTGATCCTACTATCCTTCTAGTGCCTTGTTGGAATCCTAATGGCCTCTGTTATATCTAACATACTTCGAGTGGCAATTAGGGGTTCATTGTGAATGTATTGTCTATGGTGTCTATGATGCCTATGTTGTACCCTACTCTCCCTTCTTTCATGATGTGTTTCTCTAGACTGCCCTCATCCCCTTTCTCAATTGTTTTCTCTATGATCTCTATTTCTCCTACCTTTATCCTCATGGTCTCATTCCTTTCGATTGCATTCAAATCCAAAAGGATAGGAGGAAGGAGATGATGAAGATGAGGAGGAAGGAGGACTAGCATCATGACAGTGTTTATCACTTCCTCTTTGGTGGTCCCGGCCTCAGTCACGGTTACGATCGGAATGTTCGTCGTTGTCACATGTTCATGTTCCTTTTTTAGACCCTTTGTGTCTGTTGGTATCAGAATCTGGGTTATGAATAGTTGAGTGAAGATTCTGATATACAACTCCTTGACCAAATTCAACGAGAGGAACATCATTATGTGGAAAACCTCCTGAGGTAGGTTCACGACCCTTATTTTCACTTATGACATGTAGAACATCCTGAGACCATTTTCCGTTCATAGCTTTATAATGTCTCTCCTATTCTAGGTCCCTTTGACATTGTGCCTCCGTGGGTCGATAATCTCTCAAATCTTGTTCATGCACAATGTACTACGATTATAAGTGCTACATACTAATTCGTGTAAGAGCACGAAGAAGCATGCTTGGGATTGAGCAATTGGGAGGTAACACTATGTTACCTTCTAAATCATGCTAGCACAGTTGTTCATCCTAGTGGATGATAAAAGTAAAGTCTAGTATATACTCATCAGGATGAATGTATACCAAACGAAACTGTTGGGGTACTAGCGGATTATCTTATACACTCCACCTCCAATTGTTCATGGTATCAAACCTAGGTGGTGAAGCACTCTCATAAGAAGAACGTAACATGATTGATTATCAGTGTGAAATACTCTCTTTTTCGATGATTTTAAGATAACTAACCCTAAGGGTTTTTTCCAATGATGCAAGGATTTCCTAAGTTCTAATCAGCAGACAAACAACGAAGTCCCTGGCAATGGCGCCAATGATGAGCGGCGAGGTACCCCTACACCTAACCATACAAATACAAGCATTCACATGTGATCCAGTTGAATTCCAAGGACTAAGTGCTTATGCGCCTTCACAAAATAAGGATGGATTAGTGATCCTTGGCTTTCCAAACTTACTTATGAGGCACAATTGTATGGTTAAGTAAACTTGAGGTATATGATTTTTATGGTTTTTTATGTTTTATGTTCCTAGTGCCTAAAATTAAGAAGTGAAATGAGTGAGTAACTAATTTAATTTAACTAATCAACTATGCTTTAACT
Source organism: Gnetum montanum (assembly GCA_015680685.1). Classification (NCBI taxonomy): domain Eukaryota; kingdom Viridiplantae; phylum Streptophyta; class Gnetopsida; order Gnetales; family Gnetaceae; genus Gnetum; species Gnetum montanum. The sequence goes on along the minus strand of MNCI01032488.1, from coordinate 33,546 downwards.
AGTCCTAGCACCAACATCCATTCCCACTTTCCGAACACATCCTGAACCAATGTAACACTACTAGGATTACCAAACGCTAGTCGTTCCTAGGTTACCAAGTGTTCTACATATGCCCGAAGTGGTCGTACTAAGTGTGCTTACTTGTTGAAAATGAATAATTCTATAAAAACAACATCAATTAACTAATGAAAGCATGAAATAACTACAAATAACATTAAATGCAATAAATAAGATATTTTGAATATTGCAAGGTTTATCACAAAGTTCATCTTTATTTCTAGACACAAGGTGTGCTCAGGTACACAATGCTCGAATAAAGATCTGTTAACTTTATGACTACTACTGTGGGCACTTAGAAATAATTCTAACTCTAAAAAGGAAAAACTGCAAAAGTTAGGGTAAGGGACTAAGAAACTAACTGCCAAACCAAGCATCCCGGATAGGTTCCAACATTGGGTGTCTGATATCACTTGGTGGGCTCCAATATCATGGTCCCAATATCGCAACTCATCAAATATAAACACACATAACTTTTTTTGAGGAGTCCAAATTAGGAAAAATTAGTGTCATTGGGATCATCTTCTTACATAACTTTTAATAATGAAATGAAATGAAATGAATCTTTATTACATTTGAATACCCATAGGATCTATTGAACGAATATTACATTTTCATGAAAAATAAACATAAGATCTACAAATTAACCAAGCACCAATTTTGGCATTAAAAACAAATCATACAGGTTTTTTGTTATAACATTATAATGTTATCTCAATGAATAATGTAACACCCCTATTAATTATTTATAAAATCCTATAAATAACTAATAGAGATGCTACAAAACCCCATGGATCTACATTTAAACTTAATTTACTAAATCAAAAGGAAGTGATAAAATAGATAAAATTATTAATTGCTTAGTGCACACACACTAGACCCAACTACTTAGTGCCATAGCCTCACATGAACTTACAAATCAAAATCTAGGATAGGAAATCCATCCAACAATCCTTGTTCCCATGGGGTAAGTTCCACTAAAGAACACATCACTACTGCATGCAAACAAGAGCATCTAAAAGATTCATAGCTCCCATTACCAACTAAGCAAAATAGGTCCCAAAAATATTATTATTTTATTCCAAAAACCAAAATGATTTTCCAAATTACCAAAAATCCATAAAAGCCCAAATTCCAGAAAATTTTTGTAAAATCATATTTATATAATGAGCTAATTTTCCAAAATAGCAAGAAATCTGTATAGAAAAAATTCCATAAAAATATCACAAAATCATACTTATGCCATGAGCAGATTCAAAATATTTATTAAATATTTATAACAGGTTCACCAAGGTTTCCATAATTCCAAAAATTCATCCAAAAGATAGAATACGGTTTGGATAAGACTAAAATATTGATTTCCATAAGAAAACAAGCCTAAAATGATAAAAATTTAGCAAAATATTGGCATAATAATTAAAATTATAGAAAATTAGTGAAAAACTAGAAGAAAAAAAAAGGAAGTGCACAAATCCATAGCAAAATAGGCCAATCATATAAAAAGGAAACTAAAATAATCTTTCTTTATGTGCCAAGATATCGAAAATTAGTCTTCTACTTTGCTTTGAACTAATGCGTCAAAACCCCTTACAAATTGCAACAACATGTAATGTGGGTTACAATATAATTATAAGTAAAACATTCGCATATAGCACCATACCTGGGCTTTGTACGTGTTCAGAAATACAAGAAACAAGCTTTAAACAGAAGAAACTAGGCTGAAAATGAAAATGAGTCAGAAATGAAGAAACAAGATGAAAAATAGTTTGTGTTTCAGAAAAGAGATAAGAAAGGCAGGAAGAAATGCGTTATGAAGGTGTTGGAAGAAAATAAATTTCATAAGTTATATCTAACATATGTTATATGCTAAAGTGTATATAATATATATACGATATTTATATATTATATGCTATTCCCTTTTCTACTTTCACGTGTATAGCATTAACAAAATTTCTTTTTTTTTTCAAAAATTATTTTCATAAGTTTGTTTTTCTAATTTCTCTCACATTTAATACCCTTGTGTTCTACCCCTCATAACATACACATCAAAATTTCAAATCAAATCCGGTTTGAAGCTACAAAAATCTCATAGTGCCCTACCAAATCGTACATGGAAATTTCATCTAAACGTGACTTTTCATGGTCACCTAGTTCAAATGGTAAAACTTTTATGGTATTTTAGCAAACTTAAAAGTGTGATATCTCAAGAATTGTAACTTCAATTCTAGTGAACCAAGAATTAAAACATACATTTTCAAATGTTTTTGACACATTGGCAAGGTAAGATTTTAGCTAGGACATCATCCTAAGGTACTTCCTTAACAAAGCCAATTTATGCAATATTTAATTATAATTAAAATTGGGCTCCAAATCCTAGTTTAATGACAAAAAGTAACAAGGGATATGTTTTGGGAAGGATTAAGGTCCAAAATTACTCTATGAAAAAAATGTTCTATAATCATGTGTATAATACAACAAAAAGATACATAATTATATGTGCATAATAAAAAATAATTGTAGATAATAAAGATTAAACATACATAACTAACTATGTACAAGAATAGAATATGCACATCCAAATACTTTTAAAGGCATAATAACTAACAAAATAAAAACTTCCTAGGCTAATTGGATTTCAACATTAATCATAAAATAAGCTCCAATAGTAGTAAAAGAAGGATACAAAATTTACTAACATATCCCAGTAAGCAAATTGTATTGACTTATGTAAGAAACTAACAACAACAACAATAATAATAATAATGCATCTAACAATATTAAATAATTAATCATATGTATTAAATTAAATACTTAAATTTATGCAAATTTCTAGGTTGTGACAAGTAGTCATAGCATAAGAAAGAAATAGATGTAATTCATCCTCAAAGGTTCCTGATATGCAAAACCTTTAATGTGCTCTTCTTGAGGGAGTGGAATCCATCTTCTACTTTCAATTTTACCATGATGAGAACTTAAACGAAGCTTATTGATATCAATTTGATACTTGATGGAAATAGTAGCTCAGTGATTGTGAGCTTTTATATCTAGTTTATTACATCTAATGTGGTGTAATTAAAATTGCCTCTTGCCTTCAACAATAGTCTACATTTGTATTAAAACATTTTGTTTGACTAGTTGTTAAATATGTTAAGGATTTTGCTACATATCCTCCTAAGAGATATTTTATTTTCTTTACCATTGCATCCCCTCAAAATACCAACCATGGTATTGCAAATCCTCAAGAGCTACTTTGGAGAATTTGTCTTACCTTGAGATATTTAAGCTATGAGTGTATGTAAAGAATGTATATAAGGCTTCTACTTCTAAAGGTAATAAATCTCATTTGCATAATAACATTAAGTAAGGCATTTACATCTTCACCTTTAACTCATCAAGAAGAAAATTTTTTTGCATTCTTTCAATATCTTTTCAAAATTTAGCACTAAGTACAAGTTCCCAAACAACACATTGATACAATATAGTAGGATAGATGATGGTCTAAAAAGTTTATTCTCTAATCTTCTAAGCCTAAAGGCCTAAATCCTTGGACTTGTTTTTCAAAGCATACAAAGCCTTAAAATCTCTTAATATTTTTTCTTTTATTCCCTTCCTCCACATGTAATTGTTTATGTAAATAAGATCCAAATATTTAAAGAATCTACTATTTACACATTAGTACCTCCAAAATAGAAGTTATAACAATTTTTTCTAGTACTCGAGATCATCAATTTCATTTTATCTATATTCTTTTGAAGACCATAAATAATAATAATTTTCTAAAATTCGCAACATAGTTTGCATACCTTCTATATTAGTAGAAATCAAGACAACATAATCTACATATAAAAGAAGATTCATTGCTTGGGATCCAATTTTGATAGCATGACTCTCTTTTCCATTGTACAACCATTACTACATTTCATCAATAAAGATACCAAAGAGAGTTAGAGAAAGTGGACAACCTTGCTTAACTCTAATTTTTCTCTAGAATTGAACATTTTTCACTAAATTGTTGTCTATAATTTAACAATCACTTCATTATATAATTTTTGAGTTGCAGTAATCAAATCTGAAGAGAGGCTAGTTTTATGTAGGTGAAACCATAGTTTTATCCAGATCATTGAATCATATGCTATTGAAAAATCAATAAAAAAAATAAAAACTTTTTTATTAGGCATTTTTTAAAACATCATATAGTATCTAAGAGTAACCAAGTGATCAATAGTAGAGTGATCTTTTTCTAAAACCTATTTAACATTTATCCTAACTTGGTTATGTACAACCCAAGAATTGATTCTCTTTCCTAGAAAAGTGCCCAACAACTTAGTAGAAATATTACTCACAATGATCATTTGATAATTCTTCAAATTATCTTTATCTCCCATTTTATATAACAATATAGCTTTACTAAATTTTTAATATTAATTTAATCCATACTCCATTTTTGAATTTAATATGTGCCAAATTTCTCTATGAATAGTAGATTTTACCCACTTTAATAATTCTACAAATAAATCATTTGAAGCTACACCTTTGTCAAATGCTAGCTTTTTAATGCGCTCTTCCTCAAAAGTAAATTGGAAATGTGCTTACTATATAATAATACTATAGTTATCATCTTGTTCCATAAATAGCTTATTTTAAAATAAGAAAATATGTTAAAATGAAATATTAAATGATGAAGAGGCTCTATGATGAAAACATTATCAAAGCTATCTAGGTTCCTTTTTAATTATATAAGCAAAATATTCCTATTATTCCATGATAAATTTTCTTCTCTTGGTTCTAATCAAGTATTTTATTCCTTAACTAAACTTTTTCTATAATTTTGATTTGCATTTTTAATATTCTTCCTAGCTTGTATGCAATCCTCATCAAACCAACTCTTCTAACACCTTCTTGTTGTGAGTGCACAATTTTTTTAGTTGCTATAAGAAAAATTTGTCCAAGCTTCTTATGTCATCTTTCAAGAGCCCATTTGTTATGTGCTATATTTATATATTTTTCCTTTATTGCTAGGGAAGTCTATATTAACATTTTTTTATTCTTAATTTTTGCTATCTAAAAAACAATTGGTATTTGCAACAAAAGCTTAACATGATGATGGTAAGACTCCACTAAATCTTCTCCATTTTTCAACTCCTTAATAAAAGCAATATCTTCACAAGAACTTAAAAGAAAATTAGTGTAAGAGTTACCTTGAGGTCCTATGAAAGTAAATGATGAAGATTGAGGAAATCGAGCAAGTTCATCGCAAATTAGAAGATCAAAAATCTTTTGTGCATTCTAATAATTACTACTCCATCTTATTCATAGTGCCATCTATAGAATATAATATCCAATTGTGATCTTTAACAATATCTAAACTACCAACATTATGTTGTCATTAAATAATTTTTATTTACTCTAAACCTATCCTTGCATTAAAATCTCTTCAAATAAATACTAAGCCTTTTGTTGCAAATTCTACAATATCTTTGCCTAAGAACTAAAAAGGATATGAGACAACTCTATCGAATAATACAATGTAGCATTTCTAGGAGAAAATAGTATACAGGAAGGAACACACAACCATGTTAAAATAAAATTTTTATCCAAACATATTATTTATGGTCATTAATTATTTTTGAAAGCACACAATTTTCAAGAGATTTCCTCACTAATATTGCAATATCCTTAGAAGGTTTGTCTCTTCATCTTACTCTTGTATTCCTTGCAACAAATTTAATAAATCCAAGAACTACAAAATTTCCAGAACCAACATCTTTCCAAGTTTCAATAAAACAGAAATATCAAAGAATATAATATTAGTTAAAGAAACAACTTTATTTGCAATTCCACCATCAATGTTAAGAAATCCACACCTTCAAGGGCCTATAAGTTTTTCAAAAAATTTTGGGAATACTACTTATATATAATGACTACCCAAGTTGCTAGCATTTGTGTATGCTACTAAACTATGTTTACAATCTACCTTAACCTTTTTCTATTGTTTGGTTCTTTCTATAAGTTTCTTCCAAGTAAGATCCTTATTCATCCAAATGTTTTTCCTATTCTCAGTTTGCTTCATGTGGCTTCAATATCTCAAAAATGCACTCTATCTTTTACATCATGAATCTTAATAATTACATGTCTAGACTTTTCATGTTGGTCACCTAGAATCTTCAAAACTTTATGAAGTTTTGGAAACTTTATATGCATATCATCTATAATTTTTCCAACTTTCTTAAATATAATTTCATTTGTTTCACCCTCTATCTTTGGGATACCTACAAAAAAAAAATCTTATTTCTTTTTCCCTTGTTCATCTTACTATTTCAAAGTTTCTACAATTGGAAATTCCATCTTCATTTCTATTTCTTTAAGATTATATTCATTTTTATTTTCCTCCACCTTGGCTTCAAGTTTTGCTAATTTCAACAAAATCTATTTAGTATCCTTTGGAGCTACACTAGTCAACTTTTTTCCTTAATCCTCTCTTCAAGGGCTAATACCCTTCAAAGATTTTTTTTTTTTTTTTATGGATTTCATCCAACAATGCCATTGTGCAACTAGAATTTCTTTAAAAGTAGTTGCATTTATAGTTTTTTTTTGTGTGCCTTATGATGATGCTATGATAAAATTTTCAAATTTCCTTGGTAGACGACTCAATATCTTTGTCAAAAAATTTGTACTCATAAAATATTAGGTAATTTGCCTTACCTCAAGGTTTATTTTATTTTTTAATATTTATATTTTTGAAGGTTACATTGGTAGCCCTTGTAATAAAATTATATGTAGTTTAAGAAGTAAGTTAGCAGAAAGAAATTTTGTTGCATCATGCTGTTATAATGTCTTTAGGAAGTATGTATGATTGTGAAACTTTGATAAATGTCATCATGCCATATATTTTCTTTGAAGGTGTTGTGATTGTGACTTAATGGCTTAAGCTAGCCTAGATTGATGCATGTCTTCACAACAATGCTTGTAATAATCACTAGTGGGTGGTGTTAGTATGAGGGTGTAAATTAATTAATGATGAGGTATCCTAAAGGTAGCTATGAATTAACCTATACTACAATGCATTATTAAGGCTTCTATATTAGGCCTCATCATAAAAGTATAAGAGTGTATATATGTTTGTCCCTACAATTGGTACATGGCATAGGTGTGTACATCCTTATAGCTAGTCCTCTAGAAGGCTAGTGGTTATGGGTCATAAGTTGACAAATCCTAAAGTCGGTTAAGTAAATAAAGACCTATGTGTAAATGATTAATTATGAGTACCCATGGAAATGTTACAAATGCTATACTAAGTGTGGATATGCTAGTAACTATAAGGTTTATCTATATATGTTAGTATAGCAACCATAGGTTATATATATATGTTAGTATCACTTTGTGAGTCATAGCAATGGTCATGTATCTTGTGTTTAATCTACAAATGTATGGTTTCTATAATGATTGATGGTATAGTATGGATATGAATGCGTATGTATGGCTATGGAAATGCATATGGTGTGGAAGACACGTGGTGACATAGAAATATGATTAATTATACCTGACAGTGCTTATATTAGTGATTGTATGTTGGCTAAGCATTTACTTTAGTAGGAATTATGTTATTATATGTTCATGTGTTGCTTAGAGCACATGCAAGACTAACGTTTGATGTAGGTTGCTATGTACCCCATTCCTCTCTTTCAATACAACACTTGTTGGTCATCTACTAGGAGAAGTATAAAGGCCTCACACTCAGTTTTATACTAACTTTATTTATTTACACATGGAGGTTGCATGGGTGTAAGAAAGTAGTGAGAGAATTAAGGAGAATAATGTCTACAGGGATTGTTTGATATATATTTTCAAGTACATTTTTCTATAGATTGGTGATGTTTACATGATACTCATAGTACTCTTATGTATATGTTATATATGTTTTTGTATGTTGTAAAAGTAATATAGAGTTTTCGTTCATGTAGAGACATGTAGTTTTATAGATTGACGTTGATGAGTCATGGATTGGCTACTTCAATGATGACTTGTTGACTAGGCTTTGTCAATCGGGCCTCGTAAACTAGGCCCCATCGATGCATTGTTTCATGCATTGCGTGGCCTCATTGATGTAGGGTCTATTCTTGCCTACAAATACATGCCAACCCACCATGTTTAGGCATCATTCTGTCATAGTGTAGCGAAGCTCTTATAGTTTTTACATTTAAAAGTTAGAATATTTTCATGAGTGCCCGTAAGCAAGAGTCATTGAAATAGATCCTTATTCTAGCATTGTTGTACCTGAGCACAATAGTATGTATGATAATAAAGACAAACTTCTAGATAAACCTTGCAACATTCTAGCTAATTTAAATGTGTTGTTCATGCATTTAATGTTTTCAACTATTTATTCAATGTTTTCCAATAATTAAGATAATTAAGCAATTAAGTGAGATAAGCTAAATAGAAATTAAGTAAACCCATAATTACGACCACTTTGAGGATGTGTACAATGTTTGGTAATCCTAGCAGCACTTAACACTTGGTAACTTAGCAATGTTATATGGCAAGTGAGACTGGGTACTTATGTTAGGACTAGTTGAACAATAGTTAGCCCATTAGATTAAAGTGGGTATTAAATTACTTTATTCTCCATCTTGTTTTTTTCAAGCACCAAAACCATAAAATATAAAATGACAAAAATCATGTGCCTCAATTACACTTACACCATATTCTTGGGCTTCACAAGTGTAGTTGTGAAGGCAATGAATGTATTTAACTTAAAAGTTTACTTCCTAAATATCTAGTGCACTGGAAACTATAGAGTCCATAGAATTTGAGTAGATCACATGTGACACTTTGTAATTCATATGGTTGGATGTAAGGGTACCTTGCCACTCATCATTGGTGCCGTTTTTTGGGACTCTTTTTGTTCAAACATGTTCTATCTAGGATTGGTAAACATTATTAATATCATTGGATGAACCCCAAGGTCAACATCATTTTCAAATTATATAATTAAAAAAGCACACTAATATTTTATTTATTTGGAAAATGCCTTCTTCTCATAGGCATGACAATGTTAAACCACCATTTCCACAAGAATGCAAAGTGGTATATACTCATCCAAATGAATATGTGCCTGATTTCACCTTCATCCTACATCAAGATGAATAACTATGCTGGCATAACATGGAAGGCAATGTTGTAATGCCTCCCGATTGATCTATGCCCATGATGCTAATTCAAAATCTTAAGAAGTTAAGCATCCAAGATCTTCAAGAGGAGTATGTTGTGCATGAATATGACTACCAGGACTATCATTCCACTAAATCACAATGTCAAAGAGATTGACACCAAGAGAGGCATCATGAGGTTGTGAAGGGGAAACAGTTCACTAATCCCTTATTCTTGTTGAAATAAGATGATAACAAGAACCATCCCTCTAAGAGGTCTCAACATGAAAATTCTTCACACCTTGTTACTAGTGATGAGGGTCTGGCTTGGAATCTATGGTCCATAATCAATAATCTAGGTTTAGAAAAAGATGGTAGTCAGGGCAAGGGCTCAAACAATGATCGAGATGATAAGAAAACTAATGAATGTGGCTATGATAATCAAAGGGAAATTGGTAGATATCATGGTGGAGTCAGTCCTCTTCCCTCTTCATCTTTGTCATCTATAGCTTCTTCTTCTTCTTCCTCTTATGCTTCCCAAAAATTTTGCAAAAAGAATAATCATGATGGAGGTGAGTAGCATAACAATAATTCTAATCATCATGCCAGCAATAATCAAATGGATGACAAAGGACATCATTAGTTATTATGAAATAATGATTATTATGAGCCTTTATTGGCAACTCAAAGCATGCTTAATATTGTAGAGGACATAAAGATTCCATCAAGCATGTGAAAGATAGTCAGATTAAGCACCTAGACATGAATAATATCATAAGATTTGAGGGGGAATATAACTTTGATTCACAAACACATATACAAGCTTTCCATGATGCCTATGCCTTACAAAACATAGAGAATGATTAGCAAAAATTAAAGCTATTTCCCAAGATACTCATCAAGGGAGAAGAAAGTTGGTATTAGTCCATGGAGCCAAAATCCATTTACTGATGGAGTACCATGTTGGAACTATTTAATGAAAAATATTAGACATACTTGAAAGTGTGCAATTTGAGAAGGCAAATCCAAGGCTAGAAATAGGAAACACATGAATCCTTGAATGCCACCATGGGCAGATATTATTCTCTCATACACCAATACCCTAGCCATGATTATTCTCAAAGGGAAAAACTCTGCCACATCATAGATGGGCTCAGATTAGAAACTAGAAGAACCCTTGGGATTTATGCCCAAGGGAGACTATCCAAAATAAGAGCTCATCATATCCAAAGGCTAATAGAGTAGGTAGCAAAAGAACAAGGTGAGTTACAAAAAAGGAAAATAGCAAAAGAATATACTAGAGGCCCTTCCATAAAGAAAAGGGAGGTCCAATTTTGTGATGAGGAAGAATCACCATTTGATGAGGTGGTGAATAGGAAAACTTGCCCATCCAAAAATCTATTTCTGACACTTTGGAAAAGGTTGAAAAATTATGGGACTTTTTGGATGAAAAATTCTAAACTACTATGAACATTGTTAAAGAATCCAAAGAGCATAATAGTGATCATAATTGTAGGAGGTGGAAAAAAGCTAAATGTGCCTACTAGAGAGGTAAGAACAAAGCTACTATAGTAGAAGAAGTTGTTGAGATAGACTCTAATGATGATGTCGGGTGTGACATTTGTCAATATGAGCATCCTAAGGGATGTTTCCCTTTGATGTCACACTTATAAGAGCTTGGGCTATATGTGATAAATCCTTGATTAGCATAGAGGCAAGCACCTAGACAATTGCCTTATCCTCAAGTCAATCCAAGGCAATTCCATAAACAACAACAATCCTGCTATCCAAGTGGAGCTCCACCACAACCATATGAGCAATACTAGTAGTGGAAGCAACCACAGTCATGGGGGATACCACTGTTAGAATAGTAGTACCCTTATAGGTAGCTAGATTCATATGGGTACTATGTTCAGCAAACCATTTCTCTATGCATTTTTGCTAGTCATGCCTCATTCCATCTCAATATTATCCTCTAGAGTACCATCAAACTCATTCATCATTTACTCAAGGGGAACATCCATATCCATACCATCCTTTGCATTTGTCTACACACATCCCTCTACCCTCAACCTAGTTACCTTCTTCTCCATCTATGCAAGGTAAAATTACCCCACAACTACACCAACAAAATGTCACAAGGGTTGTACACTTACAATTAGCCTTTCAACTAAGTGGTTCAAATAATCAATCTAGAAAATGATCATTTTTCCAACCCAATAGTCCTTCCAAACCCTCACAACCTATTCATCCTATATCTCCAACACCCTCATCCTTTGCATCAAACACATTCAAAAATCCTTCAAACCAACCACCGCCTCAAATCTACACTATGATGCTAACTCATGCTATTTTTGATTTGATTAAGGCTAGCAACCTTCCCAAAAAAATATCTCATCTTAGGATTCCTCTTATTTACTTATAGTTCACTAGACATGAGCAATGCAAGGCTCTTCTTGATTATGGTTCTAATGCCAATCTCATCTCCTATGACATGTACAAGGCCTACAACCCTCCACATATTAAGAAGAGAAATATCTTGTTGGAATTGGCAAACTAATCAATCACTATCACTTTGAGATTAGTTGAGAACATTGTGACCATAGTTTATGGATGGTCCTATCCTACTGATCTTCTAGTGATCAAGGTAGAAAACTACAAAGGAAAATTCTCCATCATTATGGGACATGCATGGTTGAGCACTATTGATACATGGATGAGCATCAGGGACCTCTCCTTGGAAGTCTCCAAGGAAAATGAATTTGGATAGCTTGAGAAGAAGCAAGTTCCATGCATCGTAAATAGCAATAATAGGCGCAATTGCATGTACAAAATTTGGTCCATTAAAAGTACATTCATTAAAGCATGCAATTAGTGTGCACATGAAACTAATATCCAAAGGTGCCTATATGTAGTATCCACAAAATAGGATGACACCCAATGATTGATAGCTAGCTCTAATAGCAACACACTATGCATGGAACCTATTGAGAGCCTAACATGTGCCTATGTTGAGGGCATGAATGAACTTGAGCAAGTTCATCACCAACTCGCTAATGATGAAGATCATGATACCTATTGGGAAGAGTTGGAAATCTATAATAATTTCATGTAAGAGCCCCTAGAATTAAAAACTCTACCGGCTATCATGTAGTATGCATTTTTAAAGAATGGTAAGTTGATTATCATCAGTGAAAATCTTACTCCTAAACAAAAAGACAAGCTATTGAAGGTGGTCAACAAATGGCCAACAGCCTTTGCTTGGTCATATTCTAAACTAACTAGAATTGATCCAAGGATATGCCAACATTGTATCTACACTAACCGAACCATGAAGCTAAGAAAGTAGCTAAACCCAAGTTGAAGCAAATAGTTAAAGAGAAAATAGAACAACTCATCAAGGTGGGGTTCATATATCCCATTGCAGATAGTGAGTGGGTTAGTCCACTCTTAGTTGTGTCAAAAAAAGGTGGCAAGTGGCAAGTCTACATCAACTTTAGAATGTTGAACATGGAAACCTTTAAAGATCATTTTCCATTATCATTTGTGGACCAAGTATTCAACACCGTATATGGGCACTTCTATCATAGCTTCTTGGATGGTTATAGTGGCTACAACCAAATCTAGATTGCACCAGAAGATCAAGAAAAACAACATTCACAAGTCCCTAGAATAATTTTTCATATTGCAAGAGGTTGTTTAATCTATGCAATGCCCTTGCAACATTTCAATGCCTAGTCCTTAAAATTTTTCAACAGCAGATTAGTAGCAAGGTAGAAGTCTTTATGAATGACTTCTGTACCTATGGGGCTACATTTGAGCAAGCATTGGATCACCTTGAGTAGATACTAAAAAGATGTGTTGAAATAAACCTTAGGCTCAATTAGCAGAAAAGCCATTTAATGGTCTAGGTGGACATAGTACTAGGTTAATAAATTTTGCAAAAAGGGATTGAGGTAGACCTAGAAAAGATAATGATCATCTAAGAAATCACACACCAACTAGAGACAGTTAAAGACATCTAATCATTCCTTGGATACACTGGCTTCTACCAGCAATTTATAAAGAATTCTCTAAGATCGCAAAGCTATTGTTTAAGCTTACAAAGAAAGATGCTCCATTTATCTAGACTAGGGAGTGTGAATATGCATTTTAATAGTTAAAGAAAAAACTTGTAGAAACTCCAATCCTATAGGTATCAAACTAGTCTAAACCATTTCATATAATGATAGATGTATCTAATTATGCCTTGGGAGTCATGCTTATGTAGTTGGCTAATAAGAAACATCCATTTTACATCCACTGCATGAGCTGAAGAATTGTAGATGCACAATTGAATTACACCACCACTAAGAAAGAACTAATGGTAATGATGTATGTTGTAGAGAAGTTCAGGCACTATGTTCTTGGCTATAAAGTGTTTGTGCACATAGATAATACTACCATCTACTTCCTAATGAACAAGCCAATGATGAGCGCCTGTATCATACAGTGGTTGGTGATATTGTAGGAATTTTATCTCACAATGGTAGATCAAAAAAGGACTATAAATGTGGCCACTGATCACCTCTCTCAGTTAAGATGGGATAATAAAGAGAAGGAAAGTCCACTCTTTGATCAATTTCTAAATGAACTCCTCTTTAAAAGAGCAATAAATGACTAAGTGCCTACTGAACCAAAATGGTATGATGGCATGCTCACTTATCCTCTCACTCAGGAGATGCTACAAGATCTAGATCATAGAAAAATATAATAGTTTCTTCACTAAGAAAATTACTTCATGGAAATCAATGGATATCTTTACAAGGTACACACTAACAACCTAGTTCGTTGTTGTGTCCTTAATATGCACCAATTGCTTATTCTCTAGGATGCTCATGAAGGCCCTTGTGGTGGTCACTATGCTGGGAGACTCATGACCATAAAAATCCTAATGGCAGGATATTATTAGGCCACAATCTTTAGGGACACTCATCAATTTATTTGATCCTATGAGCACTATTAATAAGATGCTGGTGAAACACCGTGAAAATTTCAAGGCCTCGATGATTTGGCAAAAGGGTCACAACAAAGCATGGCGTAGCAAGTTCCTTTTCAGTTGAAGGTCTGTCCCGCCCCTCTCTGCAACACAACACAAGAAAATTCCAGAGGACGGAGCAAAGTGATGAATGCACAGTGGCAAAAATTCCAACTTCACAAGTTATCTGTTTCGAAAATCTAAACTTTTGGCAAATTACGTTGTATTACGCTACATAGCGTAATATCGCATTGTGCAGCATAATATCAAAGACAGTCCACCGTAGCATCAAGGATGGCAAACATGCAAGACTTCGACAGCCCAGTAAAAGTCTCAAGGCCTAAGAAATAGTCTACATTATGACGTGCATTTCAGCAAGTTTTCTTTCCTGGTTAAGGGGGCCATTATGCTGCTTTATGCAGTGCAGCGTAGTGAAAACCCTGAGAAAGATAGAAATAGAGGAAGTGTGGCAACAACACTTCAACTTTTGCGGTTTCGTTATTTTACGCTGAATTATGCTACGATGCGTAATTTAGTGTAATGAAGTGTAATTCAAGTAACGACACACAAATCAGACATCTGTAGTTCATACGCCACAATACGCTCTCTAGCGTATTACAACGTAATCAAAGGACAGTTTGTTGTCAAAGCTCATACAAGGATAGTTTGTTGTCAAAGCTCACACAAGGACAGTTTGTTGTCAAAGCTCACACGAGGACAGTTTGTTTTCAAAACTCACACGAGGGTAGTTTACGATACATTACGCAGCATAGCGTTGTAAGCTTTAAAAACAACACATTAAGTCAACAACATTTCATGAGTTCAGGACACACGTCACTTAAACCACATTTTTCTCCTGACCCTTACCTTATAAATGCTCCAGTTGACGAAGATCAAAACGGGGGGAAAAATTTTTTCTTTCAAGGTTGGCAATAGAGCAAAAAGAGAATCAGCGATCGTGAGAACATCGGAGGTGATTGACAAGAATTCTTGATAAAAAACAACCAGCTATAGGATATTCTTCCACGGGTTTGACTTCCTTGTGCCCAGATTGGCTAGATCAAGGTAGATTGATCCTCACTTGTTTCATCTTTGCATAATTTTCTTGCTACTGGCATATGCTTCGTCCAAACCAAAGCCTGCCTGAAGTCATTGTATCGAACATATTTTTTTTTCATAAATTAAATCCCAGATCTTGTGATCGTATCATCTACCAAATCTGATCTCCTACATCATAGTTAGACGGATTTGGCAGTCTTATCTAAATCATTTGCATTATCTTCAATTGTTTTTGGAATTAAAAATATTGCATCACTTTATAAAGAATCTTCATTTCACCATCAAAGTACTACAAAACCTTTTACTAATTAAATAAGTCCCTATCTGATCAGCAAGACTATTTAGGGCACCTCGGATTCATTTTTTCTCTCCAGCATGATCCTCGCACGGATCCGGGGTTAGAACTCTATATGCGGACTTTCATTTGGTATTTCTAGCAACCCACGTTTTCCGTCGTTACAGCTGGGATGACTACACAACTAGAGGATCTTGAACAGTGGATTCAACCACTAGATCCCTTTGACATATGGGGCATAAACTTCATGGGTCCCATCACACCCATGACCAATGAAAAGGCATATATCATTGTAGCAATCAACTACTATAGCAAATGTATAGAAGTAATAACTGTTACTGACTGTACATCATCCACTACTACTATATTTGTACAACATGTCGTAAATAGGTTTTGGATGCCACATGGATTGATTTCTAACAATGGAACTCATTTTACAGTTGCTCCTTTTTGAAAACTCATACAATGCTTGGGGGTCAAACATAAATTAGCAACATCCTATCACCCCTAAGCTAATGGTCAAGCTAGGATTACAAATAGGAAAATCACAAAGATCCTAACAATAACTATCAGAAAATATAGGAAAGACTAGAGCACAAAACTCAATGATGTCCTCTAGGCTTAGCACTCAACATGGAAACTTCCTATAGGCTATTCTCCTTATGAGCTAGTGTATAGAAAATTTTCAACACTTCCAATCCAATCTAATCTCCATACACTTTCAACAGCTTGTGACTTGAACCTTGACCTGAGCCTAACATAAAGAGAAAGATTGATTAACCTGAATGTGCTAGATGAAAATCATTTACTAGCCCTATCATGAAATGAAGTACACAAGGCATTCAACAAGCTACAAGATGACTTGAGAATCTAGAAAGTAAAATTCTAACTTGGAGATAAGGTTCTCTACTGAAACCCCACACATATACCATAGAAAACAAAGTTCCAAATGTTATGGAAAGAGCCTTATATAATTGACCAAACCTTTCCTTATAGGATCATGTTAGTCAACAAACCTAAAATCCCACATAGAAAGTAGTTGATCAACATCCAACAAGTGAAACCTTTCCTAGATCCAAGATAAGCCAATGCAACTACTACCTCATCAGATGGACAACCATGCTCTCTATTTTCTATTTCCTTCTTTCAATATAGTCATGGGGGAGATGGCCATTTATGCTGACCATCCACATGGCTCCTTATTTTTCTTTTCATCTTTTTATGTTACACATTTTTTTTACATATTTTTTATTTTACATTTTGTTGATTTTTTTCCATTTTCACAATTTTTGTTTTACAACATTGTTAGTGTGTTTTATCTTTCTTGAATATTCTATACTTTCTTATATATTTCACTTTATTTTATTTTTATGTGAATTTACACTACTTTTTCTAATAAAAGTGATTTATTATCATAGGACAGGGTGCCAATCTTGTTATTTAAATGGTGGTTTATGCTTAATGTTGTGATTGTTAATGTCTAGTTTCTATTTTTGAATTCTAATGTCTAATGACTAAGACATGGTTTATTTTTCATGGAACAAGCAATGAGTCCATGTCATCCACCCATTCACAAACTCTATGATTTTCCTTATTCTAGAAGCTCGAGGTCCCTTTTATTAAATAAACTTTTAATAAATTGATGACCTTGGTAGTTTCTAGAATTGGGAAGGATTCAAAGGTTTGCATAGGATGTGACTTCAAAGGTTTGCATAGCGGGGTAGTATGGTAGTGTGGTCATGGTCTCTGGGACATTGTGGATGAGGTGCTGGTAGTTATGAAGGAAGCTAAACTTGCTGGGTTGGTAGTTTTCATACTATGCAGGTGCTAGGAACATTGTGTCACGGTGCTCAACTAGGTTGAGTGCGTGAGTGATGAAGATGCAAAGAGTGCCCTAATGCTTGATGCTTAGAATGATTTGTTAATGAAACCCCTAAAATACTAATTATCAAGGTATTTATAGGGCTAGGGTTGACATGAGATGTGGACTAGATGCCATGTGGCCTGGGTCCCATGTATCATGCATGTGAACAAGTCATGCTGGCATGCTACGCTCAAAGTGTTAAGCTCTAAGTGTTAAGCTCAATGGTGTTACACTCTACAAGATAGGAATGGGGACTTAGAAACTACCAAAATGTGACCACACCATCCAAACTACATGTGCCAAAGTCTGAAGGATTTCCATGTACCTACAAACAATGCCAAAACAAATGCAACTTGGAGCCTACGCTCTAGGACTACTTTCTTCCCACTCTTTCAAGTAGGGTCAAATGTAGGGACAATTTTGGGGATTAATAGGGGGTGAAAAAGAAAAGAAAATTGCTGATCTTGCTTGCCAGAAGAATGTTGGAGCTGGGATGAAGGTCAATGTCAAGTTCTAGGAGCTTCTGGAGGCATTCAGAGGGATTTTTCAAGTGTCACATTGTCAACACTGCACAGCATGACAAAGTGTAGCGTGAACACTTGAGAAAATTTTTGCAAATTTTTGATCATCATGTTGTCTATGCTACATAGCGTAGCAGAGTGTAGCACCAATATCTTGATGCATTTTTCCAAAATTTGTAATGTTTTTTCATGGCACACTAATCATACTCTAGGGTGCAGTAGGACAGATAGCCTTGAAAGCCAGAAAATTGCCAGATGCATCTTCCATGCCTAGATAGCTTGACAAACTTCTTGTTCATCATGTAGAAAACTTTGGCCCTAAAAACGGTCATGCTAGTTATGATGTGCAACGTAGCAGATCATAACAAACCCAAAAGATAGAAAAGTTTCTAAACTATTTATTCCATTCTGAGCACTTTTGACAACCTCTAGCTTGGCACCTGGGTGGACTAGCAACTAGGACATATGTCAAGCTAGGCAAGCTAGAGAGAATAGTGAGCTTGATAGTCCAAGAGATAGAAAATTTTCCAAACTATTTAGGCCATCCTGAGTGACCCTAACTACTTCTAGCTTGATATTTGTGCAAACTAGCCATGGAACTATGTCACGCTGGCTATGCTGGGGAGCATAGTAGGCAGACTAAGAAAAATTTTGCAAAACTCAGGACTTCCAGTGTGCTACACTATCTATGTTGCATAGCATAACAACAGACTTAGAAAAATTTTGTCCAAGTTTTGACTTAGAAAAATTTTCCATTGAAGTGTAGGAGTCCAAAATTGGTGGTGTTTCATTGGCACCTCTTTGTTGACATCTGGAGGAATAACTTGAGAGACATCGACAAAGAATAAAAAACACCACGATGAATATGACACAAAGACTATTTTTCGGTGCTTGCTTGGACAATGCTTCAGTATACTTGAGAATGCCAAGGTAATGAGGTGTGATAGGAAATAGTTTTGGGAGATGGGTCAGGGGATAATGGATATTAAGAATGGGTATGGGATGTACTGCCATGATGGCTTGTTGCAATAACATGATCCCTCATCAGAGTGCTTGTAAGGGAGTTAGCATGCGAAGGTGTCTTACTCTTTGGATTTTGACCTTTCATGAAAGTGCTTATGAAATGGTCGATCCAAGGCTGAACTGGTTGTAAGATGGTAACTATGCCATTTGACTTGAGCACTTGACTTATTCCATTTTCTTTCTCCTTTCTTTTTTTTTGTATTGCCAGGCAAACTATGCACCATATTTTCTTAGAGGAAACTACATTGCATCTGTAGGATAGGTGTTTTCTCCCCAGGATGAGTTTTGTTACATCTTTTTAGGGATTTGACTAGCCCACAAAGGCTCCCTATGGGATGAGTTATGTTACATCCATTATGGCTTCAGTGGCTAACTATAGGAAAGGTTACTTGTGCATTGGGAAATCTTGTAGGATATGTGGAAGATTACAAGATCAAGAGGTAGAGTTTAGGTTGGCTGAGAGGTTAGTAAGGATGTGCACTCTTGAGTAACTAAAAGAGCCAAAGCAGACACATCAAAACAATGCAATGTTTTCCATCATCATCCAATGAACTTGTGAATGATAGCACCTAGGCTTCATCCTACAAACACAACATAGAGAAAATAACCATCATGTCAGACGAAGGTGAAGTCCTACTAGCTAGGGGAATTGTGAGGGCTATGTCAGTTGTGTGTAATTTCCAAAGCAAGAAGGGTAATGTATCCATTGGCAATTGCATGCTGGAAAGCTCTAGTAGCCACACGAGAAGTAAGCACTTTAGTGGCTAGAGGCAATGGTGATGCGAGTGCTTAGGAATCTTCACCCAAGATAGGAACTAAGAAACTCAGCCACAGGGTGAGGATTCATGCTACTAAATGCTCTTCCAAACTCAGGTGATGGTGAGGGCTAGAAGATGGTAACATTGTGGCTAGGCCATAGTACTACTGGGACTCTAGCGAGTGCTGCTGACAATGAGAGCTATGACCAAAATGATTGTTGATGGTGATGGTAGCTCTAAAAGGTCAGCAATATGCTAGACAACATCTCTAAAAGATCAACAAGATGCTAGGGATGGTGAAATTTTAAATGTCCAAGAGGATTTTTCCTTGATGACATGAGCTTCATTCTGGAATTGCAATGCCCCACCCCATCCTACCTGAGAGGTGTGGGCAAGCAATAGAAGATTGAAAGTATTCTTACTCACTTGTTTACAGAACCATGTATGTTGGACTGCAAGTGTTGAATTGTCAACCCAGTTTTAGATCTTGGTAGACCATCTCTTGTGCTAATTTAAAGTCCTAACAAATCGTGATCCTAGTTTAAGGTCTAGGCAGACTGTGATGCACTAGTTTAAGGTCCTAGTATACTATTATGCTAGTTTAACATCATAGCGGATGGTGGATGGCTAGTTTAAGGTCATAGCAGACCATGCTATGGGTGCCAATTTAATGTCATAGCCCAAGGACACTCTATGCTAGTTTAACATCATAGCAGATAGTCTGTGCCTATTTAATGTCATAGCAGATGTTTTGTGGCAGTTTAACATCATAGTGGATGTTTTATGCCAGTTTAACATCATAGCAGATGTCTAGTTACCTTGCTTTTATTATTGATGTGATGCTGCATGTCAAGTGTAATACAGCTTTAGGTATGAGTGGTTAACAAGATTGGGGAACTCCTTGTCATCTAGATCAGTGAGCTTGAATGCACCATTGTCATATGCCTTAGTGACCAAGAAAGGCCCTTCCCAGTTAACTACGAATTTATCTACAGGCTTGCAAACAACCTTGAGGACTAGGTTCCTTTGCTTGATTGGGCGTTGATGCTAATTATGATGATGCTTTTGTCGTTGCTTCTCTTGGTATCACTCGATGTGATCAAGCATTTGGATTCACTCCTCCTTTATAGAGTTGAGGTTGATGGTTCTCAACTCATCTTTTTGGACCTCATCCATGAAGTTTGAGAGGATCATGCAAAGCGATGGGACCTGCAATTCAAGAGGCAACACTACTCCACATCCGTATATAAGACTATATGGCATTTTACCTATTGTAGTTTTGCATGTCATGGGTAGGCCCATTGTTCGTGCCATAGTAGGAGGTTGAAAACCACCTTGTTTGTAGCCTCTATTTGACCATTCACCTATGAGTAGTATGGGAATGAAAAAGAGTATTTGATGCCAAGGCTTTTATAGAAGGCTTTAGTTTTTGCATTGCTAAATTGTGGCCCGTTGTTTATAACTATAGTCATGGGGAGACCAAATCAGCTCACTATGTTGTCAAGAATGAATTTGCAAACTTGTTGGGATGTTGTCTTCCTAAGGGGAATAGCTTCAACTCACTTTGTGAAATACTCAGTTGCAATAATGATGAAGCTATGTACTGCGGAAGACTTAGGTGTTATAGGTCCTATGATGTCCAACCCCCAATGTTGAAATGGCCATGAGATTTGCGTAGTATGTAGTTAAGTAGGTGACACATGCATTAGCTTCCCATGTCATTGGCATATGTCACATGTTCTAACCTTGGACACACAATCATGCTCCATGTAAGGCTAGTAGTAGCCTAGATGTCTAATTTTTATTGCCATTGCCCTAGGAGCTATATGACCCCCAAATAATCCCTCATGAACTTGGTCAACAATCTTTTATGCTTCATTGCTGCTAACACAAGTTAATAGTATTCCATCATAGGATCTACAACACAAGGTGTTATCACCTACAAGGACATACTACCGTGACTACTTTTCTACTGCATCTCTTTGGGCATAGGTTAAGTTTTGTGGGGGCTCTCCCTATTAGAGGTATGCTTTGATGTCATCATACCATTCTTGGATGTGAACTGTACTTATGGATGCAATTCTTGTTGCATGGATTATAGGTTTGGTGCAATCCACTATTGAAGCAGGCAAAGTAGAGAACATATTTGGCAATATGCTTAAGGCCAAATTAGCTAGTGCATTAGCTATGGAATTTTCATTATAGGGGATATGTTGGACATCTATGCTTGCAAATTGTTTAAGTAAGTATTTTGCTAGATCACAATAAGGTTGTAAATTTTGTGCTTTACAAGCATACATGTCTGTGACTTGGTTAATAACTAGTTGTGAATCACCTCGGATTGCTACGTTTTGAATTCATAACTCTTGAGCTACTAAAATTACTCTAAGGATATTGACGTACATCACCACATTATTTGTACAAAAAAATGCAAAGTGGTATGTGAAGGGTCAGATCTTTCTAGAGGGGAATGTGATGACGGTAATGGCACTACCACCTTGTGTGGTCAAAGCACTGTCAAAGTGTAAAACGGCCTCAAAATTTGTAGGTACTTGGCTTATACTGCTAACATGCTCATCCAAGAATTCTAGATCTATCGTTGCTTGATTATTTATGGGTAAAGACATGAGTTGTGCAGCTACTGCTTGACCTTTCATGGATGCTTGTGCTATATAATGTAGGTCAAACTGCACAGTTATTGCCTTCCATATTGCTATTCTACTACTTGTAGTGACCAAAAATGTCAGTGGCTAGAACACTGAGAGGTTGCCGAGTGAATAGTTTAACCCAAAATCTGTGCAAGGGCCGTGCTGGGGAAAAATAGAAGTGGGGCAGCCTGAACGATCTGGTCAATCAGACAGGAACTTAGTCAGTGTATCTTAACCTTATGTAAATGTCATTTTGAAAGCAAGACACATGAGGTAAATCAATGATCAATAAATGCAAAATAGAGAAAATAATGCAAAACAACAATAATAGTAAATAAATAGTGAAACAAACTCAAGTGAAGAAATGCACCACCCCAAGGTTGTGGATTTGATTCTTCGCCGTGTTTGAAAGGTGTACAACAGGTCATGCAATGCCAGAGACACACAAAGAACTCAAGGGTAACTAGAATGCTCAAGGGAAATGCCAACTATGCTTTTTAGAGGCCAACTTAAAAGCCAACTATAGCAAGAAGCCAACTCTATTTGCTAAGAAGCCAATCAAGAAGCCAATCAGCCAATGCAAAAAGCCAACAAGCTAACTGCTCTTGTGAACACAAAAAGTGCCAACTCTTTGAATGAAAAGCCAACCAACCCTTTGAGCGTTGTCTGCTAGGGTATTTATAGGGCCAGGATCAAGTGAGAAATGGGGCCTAGATGCCATGTGTCCTAGACCCCACAAGATGCTGACGTGCCTATACCATGTAGGTGTGCGATGCTGGACATGAATTTGGCTATGCTATGACTGTACCTCTAGGACTGCATGTGCTAGGATCAATGTGCTAACAATGCAAAAAATGGAATTTACGCTTTAGAACTATGTCTTCCCTACTCTTACAAGCAGGGTTAAGTGTAGGAACAATGTTTTGGGGGCTAACCTGGGGGTGTGGAAAATTGGGTGAAATTGATGATTATGCCAAGGAGATGCCAGGATGAGGAAGATGACTATCAACAAGTTTTAGAACTACCTAAAGATGTCTTGATGCTTCCTTACTAGTGTTCTGTTACTCACGATGTCGAGTTCATTGGTGTAGTGTAAGTGGCTACTTGCTACGCTATGCTATGCTATGTAGCGTAGCATAGTGTATCCACTGGTTTTGACTGGAACTTGTGCTGGAGCTGAAAACATGTCTGAGGCTTAGTTATGGTAACAATTGCAACTTTTGTCTTTTGTGTTGAGAAAGCTTTTGAACTTGCAAAGCTCATGTTTGAAACACTTGCTGCTTTTGCATCATTGCTACGTTGTGCTATGCTATGTAGCATAGCACAGCGTAGAGGCTAGCATATCATGCATCCATGTTTACTTCACAAATTTCTAGCAAGAAACTTTGCTTGAAGCCTAAGGACTAAGTGGGACGGGAATTTTTGGAGGTCGAAGTCTTGGCAAAGTGCCACTTTCTTGTTGGAATCACTTGTCAAGATGGGCCTTTCTGCTTTGTTTTGATATGTTGTGCTATGCTACATAGCGTAGCATAGTGTAGCACCTTGTGTCAACTGAATTCTACCTTGTCTTCGCAATCACTTTATCACTTTGCACTTGGATGCTTGAGCAACTATCTTTCAAGGCTTACTACTCTACATAGCATAGTAGACTTCTTCACTAGAAAACTTGCCACACTATTTTACTCATCTAAAAAACTTTCAACAACTCCTAGCATAGTTTCTTAGTAGACTGTCAGTCAGGTGAATTGTCTAGGTAGGCAGGCCAGAGAGTCCATTGGGCCTGTCAGCTCTAGAGATAGAAAACTTGCCAGACTGGATAGTCTAACCTCAGTGCCTACATTTTCTTGCCAAACTGTCATGACGCTACACTTGTGGAAGTCCCTTGCCTAAATTCCAAGACCCTACTAGAGCATGAGAGTCCTAAATTTTTATGGTGTTTCACTGGCCCCTCTTTGTTGATGTATGGAGGATCCACCCGATAGATGTCAACAAAGAATACAAAACACCAAGAAGGACAAGTCGCCAACCTTGCTCTCTGGTGGTTGCTCAGATGTCACCTTGTTGTGCTTGGAAGTAATAGGATAGTTATGTAGGGGAAAGAGAGAACAGTGGACTTGAGGGGGTAGGTTCAAGAAAAGGTAAGATAAAACTTAGCGGGGTTCCTCGTTGGAGTGCTTGTGAGAGAGTTGTCCCATGTGGACATCTTTTCTTTTACTAGCTTCTAACCTCTCATCAGAATGCTTAGAGAGGGTCATTGTGAAATAGCTGGTGTGCCATTTTCTTTGGGCACACACTCTCTTATTATTTTTTTTTCTTTTGTGTTTTTTTTTTTACTTTTTTTGCTTTTTTTTTTCTACACTTTTGTGCTTTCCTTTTGCTGTTTAGCCATATTTGTTTGCAAAAAACCTTGTTGTTTTAGGATAGGTGTTTTCTCCCTAGGACGAGTTACGTTACATCCATGTGGGGCTTTGACCTGCCTATATATCCTTTCCATGTGGCGAATTGCATTACACACGTCATGGACTTTGGGGTTGAGCATATGGGAGGGCTTTACATGCATCGAGAAAGCTTGTAAAAGAGGTGTGAAAAGGGAAATTGTAGGTGTAAGAAATGAGATGATGAAGGTTAAAGGGAAGGGCTAGGATGTGCACTCCCAAGTAGTTAAGCTAGTCAAAGTGGTCACCTCGGAATGATGTGGTTTCCCATCCTCTTGGCGAAACACATCTCTAACTGACATCATCTCGACCTATACCCTGCAAGCACAACAGAAAGCAAACAAGAGAAATGTGAGCATGAAACATAGTTAGGCAAAGGTCTTCCTTGCTTTAGACATCACTGGAGTGACAAGAACTATTGCTGAGGAAAGTGACATCTAAAGCAAGAAGGCCGACAATGGTTCTAATAGCAGCAGGCTGAAGGACTCAGCACCGAGTGGGCTAGGAGTTGCGATGATGCGAGTGCTCAGGAATCCCTGCCCAAGGCAAACATCATGCAATTCAGCTATAAGGTGAGAGGCCTAATAGCTAAACATCTTTTGGGCTTGGGCGATGGCGGGGGCTAGAGGGTAGCAACTTTGTGGCTGGGCCACAATAGTGCTGGGGCTCCAACAACAGGTGCTGACAATGGAAGCTACTACCAGGGCAACAAGCCATGGTAGCAGTACCTCCAAAAGGTCAGCAAGATGTCAGAAGACATCTACGGAGGATCAGCAAGATGCTAGGTGTTGGTGACCATTTGGGACGCGACCGCCAACGAGTGTCCTCGAATAGGATTTAGGTGCTTGCTGGTCTATGGCAACACTAAGGCCCAGATACCTCCAAATAAACTTAGTAGTTAATGTGAGTATGTGTGTGTGCTATTGTGACGTGCGGTTGTGAGAAATGTAACGATTGCGTTGCGTGTAAACTACAAATGACTTACTTTTAAGAGATTCAGCCAACTTTGCCAAGTACTGTGATTTGTTGAAAATTTCCTATTTTGTTCAACTGCCTAGTCTATGTGGTCCTTATAATACCTACTTGTAACAAATAAAATTTTGCAAAAACATTTGAGCACAACTCCGCAATCTACTCCTAATTTTTCCTAGA
>MNCI01032477.1:645618-658359 GCA_015680685.1 Gnetum montanum | reverse complement strand
CGCGATATCGCGTATGCGATATCGCAGGGGATGCGATATCGTGGCTTGTGCATATTGCGTCTCATCAATAACAAAGATGATAAAGTGTATGACGTATGATGAGTGGCGAGGTACCCCTATACTTAACCATATGAATACAAGTGTTTCACGCACGATCTGGTCGAACTCCAAGGACTAAGTACTTACGCACCTTATTGGAACACTCAGGGTTAATCAATTGTTGTCTTCCCAAACTTACTTGTATTATCATGGTTGTATGGTTAAGCAAGCTTGAGGTATATGATTTTTATAGCTTTTATCTTTTTTATGTCTTTTTCTAATAAAGGAGAGGGAGAGAGAACTAAGTGGCTAACTTACATTAACTATTCATTAACTAGTTTCTAAATGTTCCTAACACTAGTATCTATTCCCACTTGTCTTACACATCTTGAACCAGTGCAATGCTGCTGGGATTACCAAACGTTAATCGTTACTGGGTTACCAAGTGCTAAATGCATGCTTGAAGCGATCGTACAAAGTGTATTTAACTAAGGGGGTTGAAGGTTGAGAGAAATATAAATTAATTAGGAAAGCATTAAACAATAATTAATTACTAATTAGCTTAATTCTGTATGCTGCAAGGTTTATCATAAAGTTCGTCTTTATTGTCGTACACAAAACTGTGCTTAGGTACAAATTGTTCGAATAAAGATTTGTTCACTCTATGACTCCTACTATGGGCACACAGAAATAATTCTGACTCTGGAATGACTAAACTGCAAGAATCTAGCTAAGGGTCTAAGTCTAATTGCTTGGACCCAAGGGCACTGCCTCTTATTTATAGAAGATGAGGCAGGATGCGATATCGTGTACACGATATCACGGCTCATCAACGTATGATGCACAAGTAACAAAATCACTATGGATAAAAGAAACATATTATTCTCTTCACATTATTAATAGAATTCTAACTATAGCTTTGAAAGGTACTTCACCAATTAAAAAATGATTTGAAAATAAGGATTTCTTCATAGCTCATCTTCATCCTTTTCAAAAATCATGTTATGTTCATATTCCAAAAGAACACCATGGCAAGTTAGAATCCAAGGTCATGGTGGAATTACTTCTTAGTTATTCCTTGGATCATAAAGCCTATCAAGGATCACAAAATTATAAAGTCTTGTGATACATTATTTAATGACTTATTTCAAATATCGAATGATACTATGAGTCAAAAATCTATTGCTGTTAGTAGGGTGATATCTAGAAACTAAAACATTGACTCAAATCCTTTTGTTATCTTGTATAAAGATGATGATACAAAAGTTAGTACAAATGAGGTTTCTAATCCCATAGATTCTTCCATACACTAATAACCATAATGGTTTAAAAATCAATTAAGAGATTTAAGATTAATAGAGTTGGAGCATGTTAATGAAATGATAATGAAAATATTTAGAGGTTAAAAGTTTTTTTGTTACAAAATATCATTATGAATTAACTAATTCGAAAATGATATTTAAAGTAAGTAAACCCATGAGTATGTAGTAGACTATGCAAAATAAAGATTGGTATGATGTAATGAAGGCAAAATATAATATGTTAATGAAAATTAGCACATGGAAACTAGTAAAGAGGTCATTGCAAATGAAAATATTAATTAAATGAATTTTTTTATTTATTAAATCTAGAAAATGCTAAAAGATCATCTTGTAACTTAATTTTTCACAAGCATTTTCATCTCTATTTTTTTTCAAATTGTATCAATTTTCATGATCTTTTCAATGATGAATCATATGTATCTTAATTGAATACCATTTAAGAGATATGAATTTTTTATTATTAGTATCCATACTTATGCTAGCATAAACAGTGATTAAATAAATGTGACAATTCAAAGTCAAAAAGTCTCTTATTATGAATAGTTTCACTACCTAGGACTAATTGTTTGATTAGATTATGAAAGTAATAATGATGTAAGAAATAGAATTGAGGTAGGATGGTGAAAATGGGGATAGGTTAGTGGTGTTCTATGTGATAAAATAATACCAATAAAAATTAATGGGATATTTTATAGGAAAGTAACTAGGCCTACTATCTTATATGATATTAAATATTGAGCATTACAAAAAAGAGATGAATAACAAATCAATATGGTAGAAATGTAAATGCTTAGATTGATGTTGAATGTCAACATAAGAGATAACTGTATAATAGAGATATTAGAGGAAGATGTGGAATGACTTCTATAGCTACAAGAATAGTAACTTAGATGTGTTTGATGTGTAAAGAAGATTAGAGAATGAGCATACAAAAAAAGGTTGTTATATCATTGTTCTATAAAAGCCACTAAAAGGAACATAAAAAAAGACTTGGAAAGAATAATTGAAAGAAACTACAAATAAAAAAAATATCTAGATCTTCATAAATGTGACAGATGAAAAAGAACTTATGTGGTTGATCCCATTTTATTATGACAAGATTAGATGATGATGAGTATCTAGAAATAGAAACTTAATAGATTTTGCTAAGAATGAGAATTAAGAATCCATGTACTTCAAGCTTCTAGTTGTACTAACTTCAATAGTGGTATTGAAGCTCTATGTTTTTTAAGGTAAACTTGAAAAGGAATAATGTTATTATTAAAGAATTTGAAGAGGCATATTAATTTTCATGATGTTTAAAACATAGTTGTATGAAGCATAATTGTTGATGTCAATTTATTGGGCCATGTTTTAAATATTTATATGAGGCTAATGTACTTATAAATGATAGAGCATTATTCTTGAAGGATGGGTTGTTTCACATTTTTTTCTGCTTACTTTTTCTAATTGAGATCTTCATATGGAATCTAGAGTCATTGGTTGTCTTAATTATTATAAGCCATGAAAAATGATGGAAAGGGATGGTCCCAAATGCCTATATGTCAAGTCATCCATAAATGCTCAATAAGGATATTTGTTACAAATTTT
Source organism: Gnetum montanum (assembly GCA_015680685.1). Classification (NCBI taxonomy): domain Eukaryota; kingdom Viridiplantae; phylum Streptophyta; class Gnetopsida; order Gnetales; family Gnetaceae; genus Gnetum; species Gnetum montanum. Next base: position 655,408 of record MNCI01032477.1, on the reverse strand, counting down.
TCTCACAATATTTATAGCCCATGTGATAATTATGCGTTGTAAGCCAAGTGACAAATAAGTTTAAGCCAAGTTGAGGAATGACATCCAAGGAGGAAAGTGCGATGAGGCTATTATGTCTTGAAATGGGACATAATCAAAAGCTAGAAGAAGAACTAAAGATTGACAATGTAAGGAGGCTTTACCTTAGAAGGGATGTTTGTCTTTAAAAAGCATATAATCATAAGCCAAAAGTTAAAAATGACTTTTAACTTGTATGTCATTTGGTTCTTAAATTTCTCAAACCTAAATGAATTGTAATATAGGTACATCCCAAGACATATAATCTAATTAGAACATTATAACTTAACATTGTCTACTAGAATTGAATCCATGACTTGTAGCTCTCATATCAAGAGTCTTATCACTAGGCTAACACCTTATTTTAATGGTGCATAGAAGGCCAAATTGTAAGTTAAAAAGAGGTATAGAATGATATAAACGATGTTGAAGGTCCAAGAGGCCTCATGTGGCTTAAAGATAACCATCAATTTCTTGTAATTTTTTCATAACAAATCTCATAAATAAATAAAGGAAAAATCACAATGAAGGACATTAAACCAAGGATGTAAGGCCATATAAAAAAATTCAATTAAATCTCAAAAATGAAAGAAAGATCCTCTAGATCAAGAAAATGTCTCAAAGTAAAGATTTATTTTTGATATTTTTTTGATTGTCTTATTGTTTAGCATGCTTGGACAAGGATATTCAAAATTGATTACAACTTTTAACTAAGCATCAATGAAGTCATTCTTGGTAATCAACATGCTTTGTCTACTTTTTTCTTTGCATTTAGAAATGTCTTTAACTGCTTATTCTCTATTTGGAAGCTTCCGTGTGTAGTTATTTTTTAGAATCAAGGGCATAACTATAAGATCTTTTTAGAAGTTAAATATCAAATTCTCAAAGATCTTGCTTTTCAACTATATATTTAAGCAAAAGCACTACAATTAATTTATTTTTTACAAAATTAATTTTTTTTATTTTGGAGGCTTAAGAATGGAAAGCTTTTAGATAGAACCATTAACAAAAATTGGTGATATTTTATAAGAAATAAAATTGTAAAATATCACCAAAAAATAAAATTGTTGATGGTATTGGAGCTAGAACCATCATGATTTACAATAAAAAAATTGTAAAATATCCTATCATTTTTAATGGGACCCAAGATTTTATTCTCTAAAAAACATGATGAAAGATGTCCTTGAAGTGAATGCTATGTGGGAGGCTATCAAATCAAGAAATACTCACTCTAATTCTATCATAATAAAAAAGATAAAAAGGAGATAATCCTTCCATTGATAAATTATTATAAGATGAGAAAAAAAGAAGAAGAATACATTCTTTTTCAAGGATGATTATTATATTCAACATATTTGAAACCATAGCTAGAAGCCTATGCTCCAATGCCTCCAAATAAATATGGGAAAGATTATGCTTAGAACAATTCAAAAAATCAACACACAAAATAACCTTTGTATAGAATCTAATTTGAAAGACTTGAGATAAAAAAGGAAGAATACATTAAGTTTGTAGTTGCTCGACATGAGTCAATAGTGGTTTAGGCCTCAACGTTGAGAGTCAGCTTGTGCCAATGGCGCTTAGGGGAGCGTGCAGTCATCATGGGAGATCACGCCCGCGTTAAGGAATCAGATGAGGTCAAGCACAACACCATTGGAGGTCCCATGGTACGACATGGCATCATGTTGGTGTGAGAGCACTTGTAGAAAAGGGCAAGGTCTAATCCTTTTCTCACTCTAGAGAGAGTTTTCTTAGAATTGGTTGTAAGGATGAACACTTGTAAAGGCTTCCTCACAATTGTTGATCTTTTCTTGTTCATGTGGAAAATCTCTTTCTTATGTTAACAATATAATATAATTTTAATTTTTAAATTATTATTTATTATTTTTAGGGTTCATCATAAAACACAAAATTAGTAGAAAAAAAATCACATTTGCTAATTATAAGTTCTATAGTTTATTGTTGCAAAGTAATTAACTAACACATTTAAATCTTGTTATCTTAAGGTTTTTAGCTTTATAAATTTCAATTATGTAGTGGTCCAACCTTTATTTGAATTTTTATATTTAAAAAATTTAACAATGAGGTATTAACGTCTGAGTTATAAAGTTGTAATTGGACTATATATCTTGGCTGTACCTATATTATAAGTATTTTGGATTTCAAACACCTTACAAATTAGTAAGAAAGTATGTAAATAATGTCCCTATCTTATAAGTATTTTGGATTTCAAGCACCTTACAAATTAGTAAGAAAGTATGTAAATAATATCCCTATCTTCTTTGACTTTTTAAAGAAATAACTACTAAAAGACCAATGCTTGAAGAGATTATTGGAAGGTCATTGTAGGGAGGAAATTATAGCTCATTGATGTAACAAAGAAACCAAGAAAAAGAAAAAGAAAAACATGAAAAAAAAACATGAAAACTAGAAAGGTACATTTAAAAGATGAAAAACTAGCTTTGAGGTAGAAAAAAAATCAAGTATGACGCACTTGTGGAAGAAAGTAAAACTTTGATGAATAAAAAGCTATGCCCCGGAGATTTGCGATTCCCTGTAAATTTTGACGAACTGTTTCGGGAGCAGGTACAGAAGCGTATTAGATTCGCAGTGGGTACGTATTTCATAATTTCCAATGAAATTTTGTCTGGATTTGAAAATATACATTGATATGGTCGCCTTGCCTCGCCTCGTATTGTTATTGCCTTTTTAGTTCCTGCATTTTGCATTAAAATCTTATATATCTTCTCCTGTTCTAAATCATACCAAAAAGTGGTAAGCAAGCAATCAAATTCATGGCATCGGCATGAGACGGACCACAGAAAACAAGGGAGTCCCAATAAATAAACAAACACACGGAAATCACGAAAGGGCTACTATGGTAGCCGATGGCCGAAGTGGCAAGTATGGGTCATACGGAAAGTTTTGGACGGGGCGTGCGAGCAAAACATTGCATTTGCATGGATTCGCCTGGCTTTTGGAGCGTGAAAGGTTCCGCCATGACTCTCACATTCTCGCGTGTTTATTGTTCATTGCTGGTTTTTGCTCTTTTTCTCATATCTCTGCTTAAAAAAGAAAAAACAAAACAGGGTCAGCGTCACGGGTCATGAGTCATGAACATGATGACGGATGGATGCTTGTTCAACTTTTTTAAAAATCTGTTTGCTTATAAAGCAAGGAAGCCCACCAGCACATCACATGGACAATGGACAATGGCCATATGCAAGCTCATGGTGCTCTGTTTTTACTTTCCTCTTCATCATGACTAGTGCCGATTTTCCAGCACCCGAAAGGTTTTCGATCATTATAGGTGAGATGAGTTACTAGGCTGTGCCTACTTTAGTTAAGTTGTGTATTGTTATAATACGGTCATCTTCAACGTGGCCCTACTAACAAGTAGTCCCTAGGGTGCTACTCACAGGTAGTCATTGAACAAAAGTATTAGCAGACCTGATTTGTTATAAATTTGGTTGAGGTTTGAGGCTTAATTTCATTTTTGGAAATATTGGATTGAGTAACAAAAGGATTTCATTTTATTGCTGTCATTTTGGTTGTTGCAGAAATTATATGTTTGGCCAGATTATGGCTCCTAGGAAATGGATTCACTGCCCTCCATACCTTTGCAAATTTTCTTGCTTCAATTTAATGGTGATATTGCAATCTTCTATGCAATTTTTAAGCATTAACAATATTTTGGATTTACATTGTACTTCTTCTATGTTTTACAATGTATTTTTATGATATATGGGATTTATTTTTTTAAAAAAAACTAATATATTTAAATTTTCTCTATCACGTTCCCGCCGGCTACGAACCCGTACCCACTTTTTCTTGAGGCACACGTACCCAAACACGTTCAGAATTGCAAATCCTCGATTCCTTGCTTCCACGAATCAGATTCTTTTGATGCATAGATAAAAAGTAACGAGCTTACGGAGCATGAAGTTGCGCTGGATGAGGAAAACCTGGATGAGGAAAACCAGGATTCTGATCAGGAACCCGGAAATGATGCGGCCGCAGCACACCCCCAGAGCCAGGGAGCACCATTTCTGGAGATGAAGGTCCCATTTCCCGAGCCGTTTCATTTCGTCGTCTGCTATTGGTGCCGTCGCCGTTGCTGGTGTTGCCTGTGTTTTTGGTGTTGCTGTAAAGGGTCTGCATTTCTTCTTGGCGAAATGGGATCTTCACGTTGCGCTCGGAGGAACTGTCCCTACTCAGATGCTTGCTGTATAATTGCTTTAGCGCCGCCATGTTTGCGACACTGTCAGTGAATTTCGTCATGGATTCCTGCTATATTATGCAAGTGGCGGTGGTGGCCTGAGAGATTTGGAGTTTTTTCCAAAATGTTAATGTCCGGTGGGAATAATCTGGTGTTGCAGAACTTTAAACTTACCACCTGCTTATACTGCAAATTGCATCGGGTGTGCAGTAGCAGCTGAAAACACAATCCCACACGCAGCTGGTTTTCTTTACTCTCCCCTTCTTCTTCTGCTGCTGGCCTTGTGTGTTCAGACGTTCCGCGAGTTTACATGCCGCGCACGTCATGCAAGGGCCGCCCTGGCCCTGCTGACCGCGCAGTCTCTGTTTGGGGGCCGCCACCCTCTGCAGGGCCACCCACGATCCGAGTCCGGCCGTCGCTCTCTGTGCTCCAGCCCGCCACTTCCACCACCGCCACTGCCAGCCACGCTGCCCTCCAGCACGCAGCCAGCACGTCCCAGCAGATGCCGAAGAACCCCTGCATGAGCGTGTTAGTAAAGAGGTATATGTTCATCAACCCGAAGGATATGTTATTGAGGGAATGGAAGATCAAGTTTGAAAATTGAAGAAGCCATTATATGAAAATAAATAATGTTTTAACAAAGAAAAATGATTCTTCATGCATATTTGAAAAAACTTATACTATAAACATGAAAATAAGGATTTTATTATTATTTCACTATATGTTAATGATCAGCCTTCATAGTCACTAACGATAAAGTAATACAAAAATTTAAATCACATATGAAAATGAGTTGAAAATGAAAAACCTTAGGAACCTAAATTATTTCTTAAGCATTCAAGTTGAGAAAGAAAATGAGGGTATCAAAGTGCATTAAAGAAAGTATACAGCTTCAATATTTGACAAGTTTAATAGAAGAGAAAAGCCAACCAACACACCTTCACCTTATAATAAAAAGCTTAAAGTCAAAGATTGAACTTCCAAAGTTGGTGCAAATATGTATAGATCCATAATTTGATATCTCAAGTTTCTTTGCTAAACCAAGCTTGATCTAGAATTTGCTACCTTGTATTTATCTTAGTTTATGCAAGAACAAAGGTAGTCCCATCTTAAATATTTTATTCATATATAAAAATACACAAAGAGCACTACTAAATATGTACTAAACTACATAAAAGATAATGAATAGTTTCATGCATATTTAGCTACAGAATAGAAGGAGACAACAATGATAGAAAGATAACATTTAAAGTCATCATATTTTATGAAAAGATTGCTATATATTGGAAGACCAAAATACAAACTTTAAGTAGTGTATGAACATATGAAGTTGAATTTATAGCCATTACAGTATGTATACAACAAATGTTATGGATCAAAAAGATTATGACATAGCTTGATTTTCACGTTAAATTTCCAATGAATCTCTTATGTAATAATACTTCCATAGATGAACATGTTCTTCACCAAGAATCTAGATACATTTGTGGATCATTAAACTTAGAGGGTGGGGATGAATAAGTTCTCCAAATTAAAACTTAAACAAACAAAGCACACACTGAATTTAACATGGTTCCCCAACTTGGGTAGTCCACACTTGGAGGGTAGCTTGCTAGCACACCTCCAAACTTTGTTGCTCTCAAAATGCAATTGAAGGGACCACACCCTATATAGTCATCAATCCCCACTCTAGAGTGTTGTACTACGACACCAATCACTCAACCCCACAAGGTCTCGTAAGGCTTGGAAATGTGGTTTTAAGGCTTTTACAACCTTTACAATATTGAGCTCCACACCAAAGTGTTATACTGTAGCACCAACAACTCAATTGTGCAAGATTCTGACAAGCTCAAGCAAGATGCCTTCCCACAAGAAGCACACCAACCCCCAAGGCAACAAGAGAATAATAATTACAAGGCATGAATGCAACTAGGTTTGTTGATCCTTGCACTTTGAGGTACAACACACTTTACAATTCCAAATGATAATACAATGAGGAGTAACAAAGAATACAATGATTACAAAATGATAGTACAATGATTATACACAAGCTTGCACTTTTTTCAATGCACATCAAGTCTTCTTATAGTTGATGTGTTGCTAAATCCTTCTCGAAACTCATGCAACATCTAGCTAATGGTCACTAATGATCATGGGAGACGTCTTTCCCGTGCTTCAGATGTCTCTTTGAATTTGCCTTCAAATCTGGAAAGACATATTTGTTTTCTGAAAGACATTTGTCTAAAGTCTTCATATTGGAAGATGTTTTTGTCTAATGGAAGATGTCTTTCTGGATTGGGTCTACAATCTATAAAGACGTCTTTGTCTAAGTTCTCTCCAAATCTGCCAAGACATTTGTTGCTTCCTAGAGATGTATTTCTTCACTTTTCCTTACATGATGAATGCATCATTCCTTGTCCACAACCTTGATCTTCCAGATGATTTAATGATGTTCACTTTGCTCTTGCTCCTATAAACACAACAACCACACAAAGATCCTTGTACTCCATTTTCTTTAACATTTTGACATACCAAAGGTCAACAACATTAACATCAAATACTATGTTATACTACTTTATAAAGTAAGAAGTGAAGGAGGAAAATATAAATCCCATTTGTGTTGAATCAAATCATTAATTAGAATATTTACTAAAAAAATATCTCTTGGATTACAATACTAAGTATATTTTATAGGGTATATGCATCATGAAGATGAAAAACACAAGAGGACAAAAACAAGATACTTGCATTTGATCCTAAAGGATGGATTGTTAATGGTTAGTCTATAATGTAAGCAGTAGTAGTTTACTTTGTAACATAGGGATTAAAGAAAGGTTTTATTAAATTTGGAATGTTTTATTAATTTTTAAAAATTCAAGATTATGAAAAGATAAAAATTTTAAAAGATTTCTTAAATTCTATAAATTTAGGATTAATTAAGATAAAACTTTTGGGAAAATGCATTTAGTGTTGGTTCTTAGAACATGCACATTTAAGTTGGTTGTGGCATCATGTGTGGTCTTTAATAGAAATGAAAATTTCATATTATTAGATATGAAAGATTTCTGTAGAGAATAGTTAAAAAATAAATTCATAATGTCACTTTACTACAACCAATATTAAGACAAAATTGACAAATGCATACCATTTAATGATAGTCTAGTATATAACATTAACAGATAACTCCTAAGTGCCATGTAGTTACTATTATATATTTTAATTATTATTCTTAATGAATATCATGTCTTGTGATACTTCATATTTCTTCTTGTGAAGTGTATCCTATAATGCAAACTATGCTTGAGAATTTAATTTGACCTTGTTAACATCCTTGGATCTACTTAGCCACCCATTTATCATTGATCCTGAATGTATATATGGATTGGACCTAAAAGGGTACATTATAATCCAATTAGAATATAAGAGGAGCTTGGAAAATCAACAATTCCAGTAACTAATCTGTAAAAAGAAAATAAAAAATTTGATACCCTAGAAATTGGAATAAATGAAAGTGTCAAAGACTTCCTTATTAAAATGTATGACAACTTAGTAAAAATATAGATGAATATGATCATGGATATACTAATAGAAAAAATGTTTAGAAATTTTTTTAAGCTTTCTACATGGATCCAAGATTTGAAAACATGATGGAAAACATTACTATTTCAAAGGACTTCAACATGCTTAGTAGTAATAAATTAGTTTCTCAAATAGGAACCATGTACATTATGAAGAATAACAAACAATCTAGTGAAAATGATCAATCCTACATAACTAACCAAAGAGAAAGAGGTAGTCAAGGAAGATTCAATTATCAAAATAATATCAATAAACAAGCTTAGAAGAAAATGGTGGTTAAAATATAAGAGGAAGAGAAAGAGATTTAGTTAGAGGAAGAGGCAGATAAAATTAATTGAGAAGACAAAGACATGGTTAAGAATATTATCATATTGTAACTTCTGTAGAAGAAAAGGTCATACCATCGACTAATGCTAGACTAAAATCAGTTTTGAAATAATACATGAATAAAATTCATAAGAACAAGATACTCCCTCATTATCTCAAAAGGATACTCAGGAAGAAGAGCTAGATAATTATGTAGTCTTTAATTTAATTAAAAAATAAATCAATATTCTTGGAATATAGATAGTGGATGCTACAATCACATGACACCCTATGAAAATTATCTTCTAAATTACAAAAAAAAAACATCAAAATTAGAGATGAAAAATATGAAGGTCAGAAGGAATAATAGATTATGTAGTTAAATTAAACAATGAAAAAAAGGTCACCATTTCTAATATGTATTATATTCCTAATCTTTTAAAACCTCTCATCTTTGTTGAACAAGTCTTTAATGAAGGAAATAGTGTCAATTTTAAGAGAAATTTCTACATTATCAACAAATCCAATGGTGAAGAAATTGTAAAAATTAAAGTCTCGAATAACATAATATATTGCCTTGAATACAACTATCTTAATGAAAAAGAAGACATCATAAGAAACCATACTGATCATGGAAAGCATTTGCTTACAATAGAAGCCAATCAAATTCCAAACAAAGATGAATTCAAGAAAAATGATAATGAGGATTTCAACAAGTCCAAACTTGGACATGTTAGGCTTGATTACATCTCCTATCACAGAATTGAAAGAATGACCAAATAAGAAAAGCTACAAGAATAAAAATTTTAGATACTTCTCTAGACAAATATGTGACTTGCATACAAAGAAAGAAAATTAATTATACTCACAACTCTTACATGATAAAGAATGAAAAATCATTTGATCTTCTACACATGGATCTTGTTGGGTCAATGTCAACTAGTTCAATAGGAAGAACAAATTATTTCATGGTTGATGAGTTGTGAGGTACCCCTACACTCAACCATACAAAACGAGCGTAGCACGCGCGATCCGGTCGAACTCCGCAGACTAAATGCCCAAACTCCCCATGGAACACTTGGGGTTAATCGTTCGTTGTCTTCCTAGACTTACTTGTTGTTGTCACGGTGTATGGTTAAGTAAGTCCGAGGTATATGATTTTTTTGGTATTTTCCGATTTATCTCCTATGCTAAATGGTGAAGGGTTGAGAAACTAAAAATAACTCTAACTACAACACTAAATCCTAGCGTCAGCATCCGTTCCCACTTGCCGTACACACCCTGAATTGTGCGACTGTGGCTACCAAACGCTAATCGTTACTGGGATTACCACACATAACGCACGTGCTCAAAGCGGTCGTACTGAGGCACTTAACTAACCTAAGTGTGACAAGCAGTCGATTCCTTGACTAGCCGTACACATCCGTAGATGCTCATAATCAGGTCGTACTTGTCCCACGTTCTAAGAGGAAAGGGTGAGAGAAACTAATCGTGATGAGTAGCCGATTCCTTGGCTAGCCGTACAGGTTTGTCAACGCTCGTAACCAAGTCGTACTCATGCCACGTTACTAGGAAACTAATAAATAACATTAATTAAACCTATCCATGCACTGCAAGGTTTATCCACAA
>MNCI01032477.1:622089-640047 GCA_015680685.1 Gnetum montanum | reverse complement strand
GTTCTAGGAGGAAAGGGTGAGAGAAACTAATCGCGATGAGTAGCCGATTCCTTGGCTAGCCGTATAGGTTCGTCAATGCTCGTAACCAAGTCGTACTAATGCCGCGTTACTAGGAAAGCAATAAATAACATTAATTAAACCTATCCATGCACTGCAAGGTTTATCCACAAAGCTCATCTTTATTGCTGTACACAACTTGCGTTCAAGTACAAAGCTGCTCAAATAAAGAATCGTTCACTTGGGGGACTCCTACTGCGGGCACATGGAAAATATTCTATCTCTAGGGTGATCAATCCGCCAGAGCTTCGCTACTTTACGCCTATGATGTGAAATGAGGGGAGTGCCGCCTCTTATTTATAGATTTGACGGCGGACCACAATATCGCGTGCGTGATATCGTAGGGAACGACGCGATATCGCGGCCTGTGCAATTCACATCTCATCAATGGTTATAGTAGACAACTACTCAAGATACACTTGGACTAAAGAAAAAGAATAAAGCCATCAAATACTTTGAAACCTTTGAAAAACTAATTGAAAACTTCATGAATGTCAATATTAAGGCCATTAAATAAGACAAATGAGGTGAATTTATAAATAAATAATTTGATAAATTTTGTAAAGAACATAGTATCTTTCATTAGACCAAATGTGGATATAACATGTAATCAAATGAAGTAGCTAAAAGAAGGAATATAACAATACAAGATATGGAAAGGTGCTTACTAAAGCATATCTCAATACCTAACCAATATTGCAATATGGTTGTCACAACTACTTGTTACATTTCTAATCAAATCATTACCAAAAGAAATAAAGAGAGATCTCCATATGAAGTTCTACACAATAGAATTTGTAACCTAAGTCACATGAGAATATTTTGATGTCATTACTATGTAAATACCTCAAACAAGTCATCGATAAACATCAAGATAGAGGAAAGAGATGTATCTTTTTTAGTAATGATTGTCATACCAATGGATATAGGTGCTACAACCCAATGAATAAAAAATGACATGTTTCAAGTGATGTTATATTTGATACGACAAAGTTTTGTATAAGTGATTTTTTCAAATAGCAAGAGAAATCATACATATATCAAAGTTAAAAACCTTAGGTTTAAAGAGATGCTCCTTATACTTAAATACTAGACAAAAAATTTAAAAGAAGAACTACAAGATCGTACAATATTACAAATATGACATATTCAATAGTCTCAAGTGAACCAACCAATGTCAATGAAGCCATGAAATAAAAGTTTGGAAAGAAACCATGGACAAACAATACAATGTCATCCTAATAAATAATACATAAGAATTAGTTGATAAACTAAAAGATAAAAAGGATATTAATTGTAAATTGATGTATAAAATAAAGTATAATGAGAAAGGAGAACTCACAACACAAAGAAAGACTTGAGGTAAGAGGATTCAAACAAAAGAAACACATTAAATATAAAGAAATATTTGCACTTATGGCATAATTTGAAACCATCAAGCTCATTTTCTCTATAGCAACCCATAGAGATCTAAAGGTTTAGCAAATTGATGTTAACTCAACATTTCTAAATGGATACATCAAAGAAGAAATATACATGTACTAGACTGAAGGTTATATTATCAAAGAAAAAGAGAAAAAGTGTGCAATCTTAACAAAGGTCTATATGGCCTAAAGTAAGCACCCAAGGCATGGTTCCAAAGAATTAATGACTATGTCACTAGAAAGAATTATCCAAATTGTATGTTTAACCGACACTATATTTCAAGAAGGAAGGAGATGAATTCAGTATCATATCATTGTCTGTGGATGACATTATATTTATTTTCACCAATAAAAGGATAGTAAAAGATTTTAAAAATGACATGAAAATTAAATTCAAAATAAGGGACCTTGAAGAACTCAAATACTTCCTAGGATTTAAACTAAACTATGATAAAGAGGGAATGAAAATTCATCGAAATAAATACAAAAATTCCCTCATTGAAAAATTCAATCTAAAGAATGAGAATATAGTTGATAGTTCTTTGTCATATAGTTTAAAGTTAACTAGAAAAGATAAGACTCCCCTCATAGATGTATATATGTATATAATCATGATTGAATCACTTCAGTTTCTTTGCCATAGTAGACTAGGTTTAGCATATGTAACATTATACTTATCCAAATTCATGTAAGAGCCAAGACAATATCACATGCAAGCATTTGTGCATCTCCTCAAATATGTAAAAGGAACTTGCAACTTTAGAATCCAATTTAGTAAAGGAGATAATAAGCTTCATGCATATTTATATGTTGATTGGGTAGGAGACAGTGATAATAGAAAATATACAACATGAGCTCTTATTATGCATGGGAAAAATCCAATATACTAGAAATTAAAAAAAAAATAATCTATTAGCTTATCCACATGGAAAGTAGAATGTATTACCATGCCAAATGCTACCAACACATACTCTAGACAAATAAACTTCTCTCGCACTTAGGATTCAAAGTTGAACTCATGATAAGTTTGTATTATAAAAATATAGTAACAATTTAACTATCACAAGACTATGTGCATCACAAAAAATCCAAACTCATTAATATCAAGTACTATTTCATCAAGCAAGAAGAGACAGAAGGAATCATCAAACCCATTCACATTAATTCAAAAGAGCAACTTGCTAACTTACTAATAAAAAATATTTTTTCTTACAAGATGAAGTACCTCAATAAATCTATAGAAATTCAAAGCTTGACAAAGAAAGAAGAAAGAAAAGATGAAGAATAAAGATTGCCTTCCACTCTAAGGAGGGATTTTTGTCATTTTAGAGTAAAAGACAATAATTTTTTTTAGTATATAATAGGAGTTTATTTTAATAAAATATAGGAAAATTTTAGATGGATCGATAGTTGCAATATTTTTTTTATTTCCAATTCACACACACACACACACACACACACACACACACAATTTTTATTTCATCAACATCATGAATCATTATTTACTTAATCTTGAAAGTTGAACAATTAGAATTGGGAATATTTACTATTTCAATAATATCTCATTCATTTTGTATATTGTTTAGTGATTGTATATTATTAGAAAGCTAGCATAGTTGGCTATTTGTGCTTAGAATTTCAATTCAATATCTATTGCAGTTTGGAAGAAATTAGCTCTATAATTTGGCATATTTTCTAAATTTAAAAATTTTACTAGAATGAATGATAGTCAATGATTAGATCATTTATCCCTCTTCACAAAATGATTTGATGTGATATTAGATTTATTTAAAATATAATATCTATGGGAATATTTAGTTAACATTTTAGTATCAAAACATGAACAAGAATTGAGTTATCATTGCACAAAATTGTACTACCAAAATTACTATGATTTTTGATAGATTAGAAAGAACATAACATAATCTTAGCTTTTAGATATTTTCTGTAGTGCTTCTTTTCTCCAAATTATAGATAACTTCTTGATATTTCTAACCAAGAAACTCTTTTGCTACTTGAAATTCCTTTGGTTACCATAAGTAAGTTTGTAATATTTTTATTGTCTTGCTTCTTAGATACATTGGTAGGTTTATTTTTCATAATTTAGTCATGTTCTTGATCTTGTTTATAGGTCCAAAGATGAATGTAACGTAAAGATGTGAATAATGAAGTTTTAAGTTTCCACATTCTTGGGATAGTGCACTAATGCATCCCCTATGTTAACACTCTACACTAGCACACCATCCTCCCCCTATGTTGGACCAATATAAATGGAGAAGTTATTCCAAGATTGTTCCACACTTTTATTTCTTGAATTTTTATTTTTTCTTTCCATTGATCATAAACAAGTAAAACTTTTCTGGATTTTTATCTATAAGGTTGGATTACTGATATTTTTACATGCATTCTTCTTATTTTTCATTGTCCTTGGTATTCTTGTTATGGTTCAAGCTTGGTGTCTTGTAACTCAGTCATAGGGAAGAGACATTAATATGAGTATGTATTTAATGCATTTAGTAGCTATTTAAGCATTTCAACCTTATTTTTACTTACTCATATATGCCATGATTTCATAGTTGTGATAATGTTTCTCAAGTATTTCCAAGGGTTATGCTTATCATTGTTTTAGTATGTAAGTTTTAAAATGATAGTATAAATCCTAGGGGACTTGATTTTTAGCAATATTAACATTTCACCATGTTAGAGCAGTTGTAGTTAAAGCTCCATAGATTAAGGAGGGTTGAGGTTGAAGAATCTAAAGATGTCTTCTATGGACCTTTGCATGAACCATTGGTTCATGACAAGGATGAAAGATAAGAGTTTAGATCTCATAATCTAGAACTTGTACAATCTACTCTAGGTAAACCTCTGCCTAGATGTATATTGGAAGATAGGCAGTTATATTCTTAATTTTTGGATTGAGCATGTGTGAAGTAGAAAAAGGTTGAACAAGTGCTAAAAGAGCTAGTAGAGTATGACAACAATGAACTAGATGATGCCTAAGAGGGTGTGGGTGTACATGACATCCATCAACAATTTATCAATAAAGAAAAAATTATCATTATTTGCCTTAGATTTATCCTTCTGAGCTCAAGGAGGCACTATAGCAAATGGTATTCTACAAGTACATCATCCAATTCTTGTTCTAGTGCCAGCATGAGGTAGAAGAGTTTTATCAAAATCTCAAGGTAGATGGTACCATGACCTTTGTTGGTAAAAATCATGTGCCCATTTTAACATGGGCAATCTCTAGGATCACAAAATTTTCATATAAGCTAACCAACAATTGGTGATCATAGATCTAGAATACTGAGCTTAATTTTAGGTCCAAATTTCTAATTGAGGTCTTTGATATGAGTAAAGTAGAGGTAAAGATGTCTAAACTTTCTTTGGTTCATAATGCCATGTATAAAATCATCACACAAAATTTCTTGCCCATTAAATAATGGTTGAGTATCTATACTTATGGGGCTAATATTATGGTGATGATGAGAGGTTAGTATACCATAAATATGCCCTATTTTCTCTACAAGAGCTTGATCTAGAAGATCTAATATGTGGCCTAGGATAATAGGGAGGTCTATTCCTTTCCAAGATTAATAAATTTTTTTTGCAAATTGGTAGACATAATGAATCATGTAAGAAGGAATGCCACAATAGTTGGAAAGGAAAACTCAAAGAACATAATGGTGGTGATCCTAAGATGATGTCTAGAGGTTCTTGGGGTAGTGCCCAATTCAGAGGATGAAATGCCTTCCATAGAGATAGTCTACATCTAGTCTTTAAGCTAGCTTCGCCTACACCAAATAAGGGTATCATTCATTCCTCAATCCTCTCAACATATATAGGTGTGATAGCCTAGCATATCTATCTTCCAACCTTTTGGTTTCTACATCAAGAAAAAATAAAACCCTTTTCCTAATAGCATTTTTAATCCATTATGCAAGTTGAAGGTGAGGGGTAGGTTGTCATAATTTATATTGAGAGATTGCTTGATCTTTGCAGCAAATTCTTTGACATGATGGAGGCCATCATGGGTGTTGAGTTTATAAGAAAAGATCTCTTCTAGTTTCCTCTGTCCTTACTAGATAATCCACCCATGATCCATCATGATGTTCTAGTTTAGTAGCAAATCCATATTTCTTCTCAAAGTGTTTCCTCTTCACATTGATTGAAGTGTAGCATGCATAGTGTCCAACATGTGGTAGAAGTCCTTTAAGTATCCACTTATCAACTTGGGACAAGGTGTTGGGTAGAAGAAGAGTAAAGAATTGATTCAAGTGTTGAGCTGCTTTTGAGAAACATTAACAATATCCTAGAGACTAAACTAATTAAGGTACAAGTTGAGTTAGAAATCACAAATTCTGATAGAAATTTTTATTTAAGGGAGATATGGAGAAGTTAAACAGAGGTACAACAATTGTAGGAACAACTAGAACATATTATACCATTAGTATTAGCACCTTCCATAATTACCTTAGAGGTGTGAATTGAATGCCTACCCGTAGAGTTATATCAGGTATGTTAGATTGGTGAGGAAGCCTTATTTATGAAGGATGACTTAGAGTGTTAAATTAGAATGCTAATATATTAGTCCCAAGAATGTGAGAAGATGAGCCAAGAGAAAGAGAAGAAAGTACTTTTCCTTTTCTATTAGGTATAAAGGTTGAAGGATGAGAGCCAAATCATGGTCTAGTTTTATAACAAATACCTTTATACAGAGAAGGATAACTAGAACTTGCAATAGGAGCTAACAAACAAGACTATAAGGAAAATCAATGAACTTAGGAAGATTTATCTAATTAAGTAGACAACCTTAGATGTTGAGGTACGTAGACTACACAAACTTGTAGCTCTTCTCATGAAATAAGTAACTAGAAAGATGCATGAGGTGAAAGAGAAATTCAACATCTTTCATGCCAAACTTTGAAAAATGGCTACAAGTGAGCCAATCTTGTAGGAAAAGATGGAGCTATTGGAGAACATGTACATCCTCTACCATGAAGAAACTATCATAATTCTTGAGAGGATACTTAATAAAGTAGAAGATGACATACAAGAAAAATGGAGGAGATATCTTTATGTGATTCAAAATTTTGAATGTCAGCCACACATAGAGCTAGAGGAGAAACTTTATCGAGTAGCAGTGAAGTTGGATGTGACTTAGCATGAGATTTCAAAGGCAAGGAGAAGTCATAAGTAGTTTTAGATGGATGGTAAGGAATAATGTCAAGTGCTTATATGAGAGTAGGAGCTAATGCATGAACATAATTGCTAGCTCCAAGAAAGGATAACAAAATCTTGAGATCCAACTTTAGAGATTTCATATGTTTGCACCTAGCTCTTCAAGCTTCTATTCATATAAAGTAGGCACATCATAGGGCTTCTTCTCTTAGCCACCACTTCCTAGAACTTCATAACGAGGTGGCTTGTATCATATTATAGTCATGTTCTATATATTTATACTATTATATTCATCCACATTGATCATATTATGCATTTGGTTCCAATTTTATGTCTTGGGTTTCAAAGCTATAAGACTAGGTTTACTCAATTGTGGGGGAATGATGAGTCATCTAGTGGTATTTTGTAAGTTGATTAGAAGCCTTGAACTTGAGAACTATTTCACACTCTATGTTTATAATTATTACATATATGGTTAAGATTTCTATCTTCTAGGTTTGTTTCCTAGCCTTCCATATCACACTTCTAGGTTTAATGCATGTTTTGAACTTTCTAATATGTTTTTGACAATATTCAAGAATCTTAGATACCTTCTAATATGTTTCCTAGCATCCCAACTCTCATCTTGAACTGGCAAGTGAAATTTCTTGAGGAGTGATATGCTAAATAGCCTTTGTTAGTGCAAGGGTACTACCGCACACCTAATAGCCATGTTTAGTTTCTTTACTTCTAGATTATCTTTTGTATATTTCTAGGTTGCCTAGGCTACATTGAAGAACTTGTATTAATGACTAAGTGCTAGCAAACTGCTGTCATTGATGAAGCAGTTAATCTAATAATTAGAGTGGTTATTATTGAAGTAGTTATTCTAATTATTAGAGTGGTTACTCTAATTATTAGAGTAGTTGCTCCCAAGTCTATAAATATAGTGCCCAGGCGCACAATTGAAAAAAAAAGTCTTTTAGCAGTCAAGTAGCAAAACTCTTGTAGTTTTTCAGAAAGTTAGAGTATTTTCCAAGTGCCCATAACAGGAGGTCGAAGTGTGGATGGATCTTTATTTGAGCATTGTGTACATGAGCACACCTTGTGTACGACAATAAAGATGAGCTCTTTGATTCATCCTTGCAGCACTTGAGATTTGTTTTCTTACCGATTTCTTTTATTTTATTTTCTTATGCATTGATTTTATTTTATTTTATTTTATGCACTTTACATTTCTGTTATTAGCACACACATTATGATCACTTCGAGCATGCGTGTAACACTTGGTAACCTAGTAACGATTAGTGTTTAGTAATCCCAATAGTGTTGCGTTGGTTTAGGATGTGTACAATAAGTGAGAACGGATACTAGTGTTAGGATTAGTTAAAGCCTAGTTAATTAGTAGTTAAGTTAAATTATTCACTTAGTTATCTCTCTCTTTCCCTACTAGCATAGTACATAAAAATATAAAAGCTATAAAAATCATATGCCTCAAGCTTACTTAACCATACAATCATGACATACAGGTAAGCTTGGGAAGACAACGATCAACCAACCGGCCTTGTTCCACAAGGGCACATAAACACTTAGTCCTTGGAATTTGACCAGATTGTGCGTGAAACACTTGTATTCATATGGTTGAGCATAGGGGTACCTCACCGCTCATCATTGGCACCATTGCCGGGGACTTAGTTGTTTGTGCGCTAACTAGAACATAGGAAATCATTCACATCGTTGGAACAAATCCTTAGGGTTGGTTGAGAAAATAATAAATAGGAATACATTGCACATTGAACAGAAAAGTATGTCTCCTTCTTCATATGAAAGTGCCTCACCACCTAGGTCTGAAATAGGAAACAGTCAGCGACGTAATAGACATGACATTGATCCACTAGTCCCTCAACAAGTTCGAGTGGTATATATTCATCTTGATGAGTATATACCAGACTTCACCTTTATCCTCCATCAAGATGAACAACTACGTTGGTGAGACTTAGAAGGTAACATAGTGTTACCTCTCGATTGTTCAGTCCTGAGCATGCTTCTTCATGCTCTCACACAAATTAACATGCCACACTTGCATGCAGAATACATTGTGCAAGACCAGGACTCAAGAGAATACCATCTCACAGAGGCACAACATCAAAGAGACTTGGAACAGGAGAGACGTCATAAGTCTTTGAAGGGTAAGTGGTCCCAGGATGCCCCACATGTCTTAAGCAAAAATGAGTGTGGTGAACCTACCTTAGGCAGTCGCCCACACAACGATGTTCCTCCCCTTGAGTTTGGCCAAGGGGTTGTGTATCAGAAACTTCATTCCACTATTCATAACCTAGGTTCTAATACCCACGGGCACAAAGGGTCTAAAAAAGGGACACAAACACATGATAAAGATGAACATTTTGATCGCAATCGTGATTGAGGCTGAGACCGTTGAAGAGAAGGTGGCAGACACCATCATGGTGAAAATTCTCCTTCTTCTTCACCTTCATCATCTTCTTCATACTCTCGTTTAGTGTCCAGACAAAGTCATAAAGAAAAAGACCATGGGGATAAAGGTAGGCAAAGTGGAAGTCATAGGCGAAATAGCCAGGAAAGGGGATGAGGGAACTCTAGAGAATCACAACATAGAAGAAGGGAGAGTAGGGAACAACGTAGGCATCATAGATGCCATGAACAAGATGATCACAATGAACCCCTACTCACTACTCAAAGTATGTTAGACATAATTGAGGCTGTTAGAATTACAACAAGGCACCATAACGATAGTAGGATCAAGAGATTAGATATGAATAACATCCCATGATTTGAAGGGGGATACAATGCTAATCCTTAGAATCATTTTCAATCATTCTATGATGCATGTGCCTTACAAAACATAGGGAAAAAATGGAAAAAACTTAAGTTGTTCCTGAAGACACTAGTTAAAGAAGTGGAAAGATGGTACCAGTTCTTAGAACCAAAATCTATTTGTAGATGGAGTACTATGTTAGAATTATTTAACGATAAGTACCAAACGTACTCTCGAGTGTCCAACTTGCGAAATAAAATCCAAGGTTGGAAACAAGGAGGACATGAACCCTTGGATGTTGCCATGGGCTGATACTATGCACTATTACACCATTGTCTTGGCCATGATTATTCGCAAAGGGATCAACTGTGCCATCTCATGGATGGGCTTAGGCATGAAATGAGAAGAACCCTTGGGACTTATGCCTAAGGAAGAATATTCGAGTTAGGTCCCATCAAATTCAAAGACTATTGAAGCAAGTTGCTAAGGAAGAAGGTGAGCTATGAAAGAGAGAAAGTGTGGAAGAGTATAACCAAGATCCTTCCCTTAAGAAGAGGGGAGTAAGATTTTGTAAGGACGAAGAAGAGTCACCACTTGAAGAGATGGTGAATAGGAAAAATTCTCCTATCTAAAAGATGACATAAAAAGTTTCAGCAAAGGTAGACAAGATATGGGATTCCCTAGACAATAGATTTCAAACTTTTCTTAAAATAGTATAGGAGTCTAGAGAACAAGGTAGCAAGAAAAGAAAAAAGAAAGAGGCTAAACATGCACGTAGCAAGGGTAAGGGCAAAGTTGCCATCATTAAAGAGGTTGTGGATTCGAATATAGATAATGATAGTGGATGTGAGATATGTTAATATGACCATCCTAAGGTATGTTTCCCTATAATCTCACATCTGTTGGAGTCTAGGGTGTATGCACTCAACCCACAATTAAACAAAAGGCAAAAACCCTGAAGGTTACCTTATCCTCAAGGTAACCCAAGGTAGTTCCACCAACCCTTAACATATTATCCTAGTGGAACTCCACCACAACCAATCGAGTAGCATCAATAGTGGCAGTACCCATAATCATGGGGAATGTCATCACCAAGGCAACAATATCCTTACTAGCAACCTGACCCGTATGGATATTAAGTGTAGCAGCCAGTCTCTCCACGTGACTCTACTGGTCACGTTACTCCTCAACCTCACTACCAAGGTCATGAGTATTTTGGGACTCCCTCTTCTAGGGATGATACTCTACAAGCATATCATCCTTCTCATCTAGCTACATCTTTTCCATCAATAGCTCCACTACCACCTACTCTAGCTATGCAAGGTGAAATCCCTACCCAGTCGCAGCAACGTAAGGACACAAGGGCTGTTAACTCTCAACCTATTGTTGGTTCCAACAACCACATGAAGAAAAGACCTTTCTTTAGAACCAACAGACCAACCAAGCCCTTGCAATCACAAGCGGATGCCTTAGACGCCTTAGTATCAATCAAAACTTCGTAGCCCCCTTCAACCCAATTACTGCACTCAACACATATGGTCATGCTAACACATGCCATCACCAATTGGATCAAAGTTGGCCATCTTCCCAGAAAATTATTTGAACCTAGGAGTCCTCTAATATACTTACAAATCACTAGAAATGCACCATGCAAGGCTCTTTTGAATTTAGGTTCTAGTGTCAACTTGATTTCTCAAGAAATGTACAAGGCTTGGAACCTGCCTTCATTAAAAAAGAGCAACATCTATCTAGAGTTGGCTGACCAGTCCATCACTATCCCATTGGGACTAGTGGGGGACATTGTTACCATTGTTTGTGGATGGTTGTTCCTAGTGATTTAGGTGAACAACAGTAAGGGGGAATTCCCAATCATAATGGGAAGAGCATGGCTAAGCACCATCGACACACGCCTAGGAATCCACGATCTTTCCCTAGAAATATCAAAGGAAAATACATTCAGAAATATTGAGAAGAAGAAAGTTCCATGCATCACATACAGTGACATAGGGTGTAATTGCATGCAGAGGTCATGGTTTGTGCAAATTTTAGCATTGCCTGCATGCAATTAGTGTGCAGAAGTGATCAACATACAAAGATGCTTGTATGCAATAACCACACAATAGGAAGGCACTGAGTGGCTAATAGCTGATCAAGGAAGTAGTTCACTCATATGCATGGAACCAACTGAAGGTTTGACTTGCACTTACATCGATAGCATAGATGCATTAAAGCAAGTCCACCACCAACTCCCAAGTCTTAACCTTGAAAATATCAATTGGGGGAAGTTGGAAATCCTTGAGAAATTTAAGCAAGAGCCCCTCGAGCTAAAACCATTGCCCACCAGTATGGAATACATGTTCCTTAAAAATAAATAATCGGTAATTATCAACGCTAAGCTTGCTCCTCAATAGAAAGAAGAACTTCTAAAGGTAATAAATAAATGGTTAGAAGCCTTCGGTTGGTCATATCCCAAATTTACTAGAATAGGTTCTAGGATATGCCAACATAGAATTTACACTGACCCCTCCATGAAGCCTCCAAGATAATCGTAGAGGTGATTGAACCCTAGGCTGAAGTAAGTAGTTAAGGAATAAATCAAATAGCTTCTCGTGGTTGGGTTCATATGCCCCATTGCTAATAGCGAATGGGTTAGCCCCTTAGTTATTGTGCCTAAAATGGGAGGCAAATGGAGGGTGTGCATAGATTCCAGGCTACTAAATATGGCAACATTCAAAGCTCACTTTCCATTGCCATTTGTCAACCAAGTCTTAGACACCATTGCAGGTCATCACTATTACAGTTTTCTGGATGGATATAGTGGATATAACCAAATACAAATAGCCCCAAAAGACCAAGCCAAGACTACATTCATGGGTCCCTGGGGAATGTTCGCATACAAATAGATGCCATTTGGCTTGTGAAATTCCCTTGCAACATTTCAATGACTAGTTCTAAGCATATTCCAACAGTAGATAAGGAATGGTGTGGAGGTCTTTATGGATGACTTCTCCACTTATGGAGCAAACTTTGATTAAGCCTTGGACTGGTTGAAGCAAGTGTTAAAAAGATGTGTAGAAACCAATTTGAGGCTCAACTAGTAGAAAAGCCATTTGATGGTCCAAGAAGGCATAGTACTAGGGCACAAAATCTCACACACAAGGATAGAGGTAGACCCCAAGAAAATCAAATTTATCCAAGGAATTACCCGTCAACCAGAAACTGTCAAAGATATTCAGTCATTCCTTGGACATACTGGCTACTATAGGAGATTTATTGAGAACTTTTCAAAGGTTTCCAAACCATTGGTGGAGTTAATGAAAAAGGACTTATCTTTCGAGTGGACTAGGGAATGCGAATTAGCTTTCCAAACTCTGAAACAGAAGCTAGTAGAAACACCCATTCTACAAGCTCTTGACTAGTCCAAACCATTCCATATCATGACTAACACGTCCAACTATGTCTTAGGAGCCATACTTACACAGTTAGATGACCAAAAGCATCTTTATTACATCCACTATGCAAGTAGAAGTATCGTTGGTGCACAACTTAACTACACTACCACAGAGAAAGAATTAATGATTGTAGTGTTTATACTAGAAAAGTTTAGACACTATGTATTGGGATATAAAGTATATATACATAAAAATCATAGTGCAATAAGGTTCCTCATGAATAAGCCAATGGTAAGCCCTCGTAGCATATGATGTCTTGTAATCTTACAAGAGTTCAATCTTACAATGATCGATCGTAAAGGCACCAAGAACATAGTTGTTGATCATTTATCTTAGTTGCGATGGGACAATAAAGAGGATGAGTATTCAATTTCTGATTATTTTCTTAATGAGTTCCTCTTTGCTGGTGTAGTGAATAATTAATCACCCATGGAGCCAAATTGGTATAGTAGCATTCTTACCTATTTCCTCACCCAACAAATACCACAAGAGTTAAACCTTAAGAAGAAATAACAGTTTCTTCACCGAGCCAAGTACTTTATGGAAATCAATGGGCAACTTTACAAAGTGTGTCCCGATGGCTTGGTTCGATGGTGTATACATGATATAGATCAACTGTGAGTTCTCCAAGATGCTCATGAGGGTCCTTGTGGGGATCATTACACTGGGAGATGAATGACCATCAAGATCTTGCTTGCAGAATATTATTGGCCTACATTGTTTCGGGATGCCCATCAATTCGTCCAATCTTGTCAGTGCTCTCAATGTGATGGGGGAATGACTGCTAGAATGAAGGATTTGCAACAATGGATCCAATCATTAGAACCCTTTGACATTTGGGGAATTGATTTTATGGGGCCAATTACACCAATGTCCAATGGAAAAGGTTATATTATTGTTGCCATCGATTACCTAATAAAATGGGTTTAAGTAGTTGTTGTTAAAGATTGTACATCATCTATAGTTACAAAATTTATTCAATAAAAAATCATAAATAGGTTTGGTCTACCATGTGCACTTATTTTAGATAATGGTACACACTTCACAGGTGCAACTTTTCAGAAATCAATGCAACGCTTAGGGGTTGGCCATAAATTGAGTACACCATACCACCCCCAAGAGAACGATTAAACAGAAGTCACCAATAGGGAGATTACGAAAATATCAACAAGAACTATTAGCAAGTTTAGGTGAGATTGGAGCACTAAACTAAACAATGCTCTTTGGGCATACCACTCCACATGGAAACTCCCTATAGGCTACTCTCCCTATGAGTTAGTGTACGGTAAATTATAGACACTTCCCATTCAAACTAAGCATTGTATACTATCCATGGCATGTGACCTCAACCTTGACCTTGATCTAGCATAGAAACAACAGTTAGTAACCCTTAACTTGCTAGATGAAAACTGATTAGCTGCCTTGTCATCTAATGAATTGCACAAGGCCTTCAATAAACAACATCATGACCTGAGAATTAGGAAAGTGAAATATCAGCCAAGAGAAAAGGTTCTCTACTAGAATCCTACACATGTGCCACGACATACTAAATTTCAAACACTGTGGGAAGGACCTTATATTATTTATGCAACTTTTCCTTTAGGGGCCATGACAATATACAAACCTGAGAGCCCAGACAAGAAACTGTTGGTCAACGTGCAACAAACCAAACCTTTCCATGAGCTTATGACATCTAGTACACATGCTACCTCTATTAGTGGATAACCTTGCTCACTATTTCAGATCTCCTCCTTCTAAATTAGTCATGGGGGAGATGGCTACCTATGCTAACTATTCTAGGCCCTCAGTTCTTTTTAAATTTTTGTTTTACACATTCTTTCAACTTTTCTTATTTTTGTTTTATACCATCATTCATATTTTTACTATTTCATTGTTTGATTGATTTCTTTTATTTGTCATCAAATAAGTGCTCATGATGGTGGATTGAATTATATCATATTGATTGCTAATGTTTGGTTTTTACCTTTGAATTATGATGCTGATATTAAGGTATGGTTCTTTTGGTAAAACAAGCAATGAGTCCACGCTGTCCACTCATCCATACAACTCTATGGTATCCTTTAGCTTGGAACTGTACAGTCCCTTTTTTCTAAGTAAACTTTTAATGAATTGGTGGTTGGGTACTTTTCAAACCAAGGAAAGACTCAAAGAATGAAAAGGGTGTGACTTCAAGGGGATTCGATGCATTTGTGCTAGCTATTCTCTTGGGTGCTTGGATGCTTTTTCTTGAGTTTTCCACCATTATGACATTGTTCAAAAATCACAAAGCTGAGTGAATAAAAATAAGTCTTTGCATGGTGTGGTTCTCATGCAAAAGAAAAAAAAAACAACAAAGTAAAAAGAAAAAAGAGAGAGTGTGAATTCAAAGCACACCCCTTAGACATAATAAAGAAATATGGGCTACAAGCACTGGTTATGGAACTGAAAAGATATGTTACCCATGCCTGAACGTTCTTTCTAACTAAGGCCCTTTCTCACTTCCTACTTCTCCATCTCGCTCTTGTTGGAATGGTGGTAACTTTTTGTGGAAGCATTTTTGTTACTTCAGGTGGATGGATTGGTCAAGTGTATTGATGTGAGGTCATTGGATGTGGTTTTTTTGAGTCTAGATTTGGGATGAGTTCTACTCAGTCACATTAACACAAGGGGCTTACACAACCTTGTTCTTGGAATTCCATTCCATTCTCTCCTCTCCATCTTTCTTCCCATTTTCCACCTCATTATTGATTTTATCATTAGTTGGTTTTGGGTTGATGCATTGTTTTTCTTTGGTGAATTCTTATGGGTAAGTTTTTAACTCTTGCTTCCAAATGACATTTCTAGAGCCTACGGACTCTTTAGTTTGTGGGTTTGTCAGGGCATAAAGGGCATGAGCCTACTTTGGGGAGGACCCATTGGCATTCCTTTTTGGTGCAATTGTTAACTTCTTTTCCTTAAACATTTCCTACAATTAATCATTTCTTGTTTCATTCCCATCCATGACATCCATTTTATTAGCATTGCCATTGTTATTTTTTTCCCATTTTTCTTGTTCCTCACATTTTTCCATCTTATAGCTAATTTTTTAATTTTTTCCATTTTACTAATTGCCTAACCCCTACACCTTGGGTAGTTGCTAGTGATAAATCTCCGAACTAGTTTTTTCCATAACCACAACTTAGCCAATGCACTTCATATCGAGGCAAGGTATCAACTGCATTGTGGATTATCTATCCTTGCTCATTTGTGATTGTGTTGTGTGTGCAAATGATGATCATACAAACAATCGACTGGGCTTGGAGGAAGCACTTAGGATGGATAGGAATTGAAGCATTTACGAAAGGAGAAAGTTTGGTGGCATGGCTATGGATAAACAATAGAAGATGTAATCTCAGCATTGGTGGCAACATGCTCCATCTTCTTTCTCTCTCTCTTTTTCTCTTCAAGCTGTCAAATAAAGGCTTAGATGTCATTTATGTACGAGTGTCCACCAAAATGGTCATGAACACTAATGTTGTAATATGCTTATTTATCCATTCACTAGGCACGTTGAGTCTATCATCCCATTCCACCATTAGTTTTCAATTAGTCAATAATCCCATACCTTCCCAATATTTTGTAAGGAACTCAAGGATGAGTTTTCATTCAATCATGGGGTATGATGAAGTAGTTTCTCTAATAATTAGAGTGGTTATTATTGGAGCAGTTATTCTAATTATTAGAGCAGATACTCTAATTATTAGAGTAGTTGCTTCCAAGTCTATAAATACAGTGCCCAGGCGCACAATTGAAAAAAAGTCTTTTAGTAGTTAAGTAGTGAAACTCTTGTAGTCTGTCAGAAAGTTAGAGTATTTTCCAAGTGCCCATTATAGGAGGTTGAAGTGTGGATGGATATTTATTCGAGCATTGTGTACCTGAGCACACCTTGTGTACGACAATAAAGACAAGCTCTTTGATTCATCCTTGCAGCACTTGAGATTTTTTTTCTTACCAATTTATTTTATTTTATTTTCTTATACATTTATTTTATTTTATGCACTTTACATTTTTTTTATTAGCACACATAGTACGATCACTTCGAGCATGCATGTAACACTTGGTAACCCAGTAATGATTAGCATTTGGTAATCCTAGTAGTGTTGCATTAGTTCAGGATATGTACGACAAGTGAGAATGGATATTGGTGTTAGGATTAGTTAAAGCCTAGTTAATCAGTAGTTAAGTTAAATTAGTCACTTAGTTATCTCTCTCTTTCCCTACTAGCGTAGGACATAAAAACATAAAAGCTAGAAAATTCATATGCCTCAAGCTTACTTAACCATACAATCATGACATATAGGTAAGCTTGGGAAGACAATGATCAACCAACCCGTCCTTGTTCCACAAGGGTGCATAAGCACTTAGTCCTTGGAATTCGATCAGATCGTGTGTGAAACACTCATATTCGTATGGTTGAGCGTAGGGGTACCTTGTTGCTCATTAGTTGTTATGTTGCAAAAACTATAAATACTCGAGATAAGCACTTACACATATCTAAGCATTACTTTCATTTCCATTTGGCTATTGGCATATAGTTTTGTATGAAAAGCTCTTTATTCCTTAGGTAAGTTAATTTCCTTTCTTTTTTGTTCTATGTGTTTTGAGTCATCAGTTTTACAAGTGTGACTTAACTTTGTTAGAGTGCTACTTGCTCACATAGCCTAGAACCATTTAATCAATGTAAAGTCTAGTCTTTGTGTAGTAAATAAAGCTCATGATTTTTCCTTATTATATTGCTAATTACTTAAACACTAAAAATAGTAAAAGTATTGATTTAATTTTTATTTAATTAAGTTACAATGATTCATTCCTTATCCAAGGAGGTCAAAATTATATGACATGATGTTGGGCCATTGAGGTTATGAATAAGAGTCATTTTTCTTGCATTTCATGTGTGGTATTGCACTTGTTCCCAAGAGGGATTGCAACATGAGCATTGCACCTACCCCCACAAGGGATTATGATGCATGTGTATTTATTATCTTTTTATTTCTTATAATTTTAAGATCTATAAAAATTATAAAATATA